>JAOXJM010000002.1:7668781-7690632 GCA_026413425.1 Tringa solitaria | reverse complement strand
GACTGGTCAAAAGCAACAAAAAAAATTCCCTGCCACTACAAAAATTCAGAAATAGTGTTTATGCATAAATTTCACATAAAGCTATTCATGTCCACAGGAGGCCAACTTCTTTCTTAGCGTGGCAAGAGCAAGCTATAGCATATGGAAAAAACCCACTTACCTGTATAATAATTATAATTATCACAGAATAGGTGCATTGATGTGGTGCCTGAAAATCCAGGTAATATTAGCGCCCTACTCAGAACAACATAGTAAGAAACAATTCTTGCCCTGACCCATTTGTAAGCTAAATACACAGTATACAGGGGGTAAAGAGGAACTTTTACTCATGTTTAGAGAGGTAGCTGTGAATTGGAGATGATGAGGTTGGAGGTAGGGCTTGTTTTGTTTGTATTGTATGGCAAATTGAACATAACAGAAGGCAAATACCATACTGGTGATGTAAAAACAGAAGCAACAGCCTTGAAGACATAGGTAAGAAGTCAGTCTCTCCTACACAGCTTTGCTTGGGTCTCAGCTGGAACACTGTGTCTTATTTCAGGCGCTAAATTTCTAGGAAAAAGTTGTCAGCTGGAGATGTGAAGAATTTACTGCTTTAACTCTGAAGTCACTCTTCTTTGCAAAACAATGCTGAATGCTACTCTGAATCTGTGGTTAGTAATAAACAGCTTTGGACATGCATATTCACACACACACTTAGCAAAGACAAATACCAGTCAGCACTGCCATCTTGCTCATTTGCCTGCCTTCCCCCACAAACTGATTTTTCTTTTTCCCCCAAAACAGGCAAACCCATATGACTGGATGCAAACCCCCATAAGAACAAAAAGTGCTTTTAAAAATTTTTAAATTATTATTATTATTTTATTTCTGTTCTTGTATTTTGTTTTATTTTAAAGTAGTTTGCAGAGAGGCTGGAAAGGAGGAAGGTTGCATGGAAGTTATATTCAGCAATAAATGCATTTTTCCTCCTCTAAAGATAGCATAAATTTTAACTAAAAAATTCAATGAACCTAAATTTTAAATAATCAATATTAAACAGAGCAGAAGATAAGAATTCATATAAGAACTGTTGCCCTAGAACAGAAGTGGAACAGCTTAAAAGGTACTAAAATAGGTACATAACAACAAGGTGAAGTTCATACTAGGACATATGAATTACATAGGCTAAGATAAAACTCCAGCCACTACAGGTTTTGGGGTTTAGGGTTTTTTTGAGACCTTCTTGAAAACAGGCAGGACACCAGAAGACTGTCGAAGGAGCAAACTTGAAATAATGGGAGTTAACAAAATTGTACACTGGTCCAGTTAACTTCCAGTCCAGAAAACTCCTGTATCAAGGAATTCATTATCACCCACCCAGAAGGTAATGGGATGAACTGCAGTCAATCTGAATTTGTCTAGAGGAAACTATAAAATTAATTTCATTTTGTTTCATGAAAGACTGACAGTTGTTGAAGACAGAAGAAAAGCAATACTTGCACCCAGCATTCTCATGAGCAAGGTAAGGGACGTATGTTGATGAAAAAAATTGTGAGATTAATCCAAGAGGGATATGGTAACTGAACTCCAGAATGAAATTTTAAAATTCATTGTCAAAGTGGATGGACGTTCTGCAAGAGTCTGTCCTGGCTTTGCTTCTCTCCAGTGTTTTCATTAATGACTAGGGCAATAGGAAAGAAAGTTTGTTTCTAATGCAGACAACAGAAAACTAAAAGAAGTGTATGCATGTTAAAGAGAGAAAGTTTAGAGGAATAATCTGGGGGGAAAAAACCAACCAAAACCAGATGAATTTCAGTGAGAATTATATAACTCACTCGCACAGGCTAGTGCACAAGACTGTTCTTCAGTTAGGTCTGGAGGGTATAAAACATTTTAAGTTCAACATGGGACAAAAGACAAAAGCCACAGTAGAGTACAGAAGTATGGCCTGCACAATAAAACAATCTTTCTCTTCTAATTAGCATTTGCAAAGCTGAAGGTATACTGTGATGGACTTCTGCTATTCTGCTTCCAGAAAGACATGAATATTTGGGAAACAAGAGCAATCAAAAATCTGTAAAACACAACCACATTTAGCCTAAAGAAAAGATGACTAGCAAAACATGGCAACAGTCCTCAAGTCCATCAAAGTCTGACAAAACGCAGAAGGAAATAGTCTGTTCTCCACTATTACTACAGATAGTAACAGGAGTAAAAAGTTTAAATTGCAGCAACACCTAGTAAGATACTATGAAAAAATTTAAAAATAAGAATAATAAACTCCACAACCAAATACATGAAAAAATCAGCAACTTCATCATTGACCTTTAGGAAAGACATATAGGATCCATACTACTACTGAGGCTCATAAAAGTCAGCAGGACACTACAAAAACAAGACTCCACGTGTGCATAGTTCCTTTACAGAAGGCAAGTACTGAACACTATCAAAATGGTTCATGTAATATGTCCAGAGTTGGGAAATTGATAATACAACCTGTACTTAAAAAGCAAAAACAAACAAATAAACAAACCAACTACAAAAGCAGCCCAGAAGTCTGTGTCTTGTGAGTCAGATAGCCCCATAAGCAGTGCTCTGAAACAAGACATCCTTGTGTCCTAGATAAACACATAATCTACTGTTCTGGTTTAGGCTGAGGTGGAGTAGACTTTCTTACTGGTGGCTGGCATGCTGCTGTATTTTGGACTTGAGATGGGAAATAGCGTTGATAGCGCACTGGTGGTTTTGGTTGTTACTAAGCAGTCAAGGCCTTTTCTGCTCCTCACACCGCCCCACCAGCAAATAGGTTGGGAGGTCACAAGAAGCTGGGAGGAAACACAGCCTGGACAGCAGACCCCAACTGACCAAAGCTCTATTCCATACCATGTCGTATATAACGCTGGGGGAAGAAGTAGTAATCAGAGGGACATTTGGAGTTATGGTGTTTTGTCTTCCCAAGTAACCATTACACGTGATGGAGCCCTGCTTCCCTGGAGATGGCTGAACACCTGCCTGTCAACAGGAAGCAGTGAATGAGTTCCTTGTTTTGCTTTGCTTACGTGTATGGCTTTTGCTCTACCTAATTAACTGTCTTCTATCTCAACCCATGAGTTTTCTCACTTTTACTCTTCAGATTCTCTTCCCTATCCCAACCAGGGGGAGTGAGCAAGTGGCTGTGTGGTCCTAGTTGCCAGCTGGGGCTAAACCATGACATCTACCTAATGTAACTTAATACATAAGTGAGCATTAGAAGACTAGAGCATAAGTAATTGTCTAAAACATAAAAATACCTACTACATTATCAAATGTATAAATGTTTGAAGAAACTGAAAACTGCCCACTTGCCAGGCCAAAAATCTAAAGGGATTATATGCTAGATATTTACAAGGCTAGTTACTTGGCCAGTTAGAGACAAAATCTTTTCAATATAAAATTCTAACTATGACCTGAATAGAAACTTTACAGCTTTTCCCTTCTAAAATACATAGTTGGATCCATTTAGCAATATTTATGGCAGTGACACTCATGATCATCCTATGACCACTGTACCAAGAGGACCACAGACATCCCAGCTTCCAAAAGTCTGTTCTTAATTCAACCTTACTGTGACAGCACAAAACTATTTTATTGATTTCAGTGTTGCATGCTTTAATAAGGTTGAATAGTCAGAAATATATTTTCAGCTCCTAATATAAAAATCTATGACCACTAATATGCTTTAACTTATCAGAAGTATATCCTGCAGGTCCTAGAGCTCTAAATGAAGATCCGAATCAAAAGAGAACATTGATGTGTCTGAATTATTCTGGTGTGTTTGCAAGTCTTAAAAAAGTATTTCTTAGTGTATCTAAAATAGAATAAAAAATAAAATCTACAATTAGTTCATGGGTTTAAAAGCGAAGAAGAATTAAACACAAACTATGCAGATATATACAATACACTGAGAAGTGTGCTCTAAATCACAGGCACATTACAGAATTTTACTCTAAAGAAAATAGTGGGAGCCCATTACTTGTCCATTTAAAACTGAGCTAGAAAATACAGAAAAGAATTGTACAGCACAATTCTGCATTGTCAGGATAATGGCTAAGATGATCTAATAGGCTATTTCCATCTCTTATCTTATCATCACATTTTGATTACTTCTCTGAGTAGAAATCCTAGGCACCATTTTTTCCTCACACAACAAGATGTTCTGTTCTACCACATACACAAAATTGCAATATTATATGGACTCTTTATAGAAACTGCATCATTTTTTGGCATTAATTTGCAGAAGCACTACATAAAATTACAGCTGTTCAGAGATATCAGAGTAGTTAATAATATCTGTCTTCTAAATATATATTACATAATGTAAAAGCAGAAGAAAATTTTGAAGTTTAATTTGTAGCCTTAGAGCTGCTTTCCAGAGTTATAGTATATATTCTGGAGGGTATTCACAGACTGCATGAACACAGGCTAACCAACATGCAAATTATGGAGGCCATCATCCAGTACAAATGCAATTTGAGTAGCTGTGTAGTTTGGCAGAGGCTATGGATAGAGTGATAATGAAAAACAAGCTTTGGACTCCATCACAAGAACTGTGTGTTTGTGAACAGTAAATGAAAAATTTACATACTATTCAGTGGAGAAAAAAAAAAAAAGGCTTCCAGTGCGTAGGCTGAATAATTGTCTCATCATGATAATAGCCTTTATGATAACCATGATCTCACCATTGCACTCAAAGATCCAAAATGCTGCTGGTACTCTTACACCCACAAGGCATATTCAGTCTTTGCATTTGAAGAAAATCCTACTCTGCAGCTTCAACCCTTGGCTGTTAATGCAGGCAGGGTGTAATCTTGTTATTTTTCCTGCCTTTGCTTTTAAATGATGAAACCTCTAGATTTTCTTTGTAGACAGAAGAGCATAGACTGGAAATCCTGTTGTTATGAAGACACTTCCCATTACACCACTGATTGAAAAAAATAGCAAAATTATCAGCAGTAATAAAAACTATCAGTGTGGACCTCTTAAATAAAATAAAAATTGAGATGCAATTTTATTTTTTGTAGCTCATTTTTTCCACCTACTTTCTGCTTCACAACAGCAGCAGGTTACAGTGTATTCCGCATGGGGACCAGGGCATAAAACATGCCTCTCGCCACCACTTCCTTCTCTTTCCTATCTTACTGGACGCCTGGCCCAGAGCCATCTATTTTTAATTGTAGTTATATTGTTTTCTCTAGCTTAACAAAGCAGTGAAAACTAACACCTGCCATAGGTCCGGTTAAGCGTGTAAACTCAGGCAAAAGGAAATGAGCATTCACCAGTGTTCCATCAACAACATCCAAGGTAAAATCCAATGTACAAAAGAGACAGACAGATGACAGTTTTCCATTCCCGATGGATAGGCTGGAAAACCCCCAAGCTGTAGCGCATTCACGCTACGTACTGACACATGGTCTGTCTTTGTCTCTTCTAAAACAGGGCGGAAGCTACTCTCCATGACAAATGTATCACAAACAGCATACCCACAGAACTGAAGCAACTCTCTTCTGGCCTAAGATATTCTTGTATTTAATGGCACGGTGACCGAGTTCACACACAAGGATAGGCAAATGGAGAGAGAAGTATTTTAATTTGCAACAACGTAAATACACCGGACAAGATTTTTCATCAGAAATGACTGGTGTCGGGGAAGGCCGTGGACTACTGCCAGCTGGATTTCCACCCTACAGCCTCCTCCGGTCTCTTTCCCACCTGCTTTAAGCACTGGATATTCAGTGTCACCCTCCAAAACTTTACAAAAGTGTGTATATTCTTTTTAGTTTTTACAGCACGTGAAGCCTCAGAAGGCCCAGTCTTACCACAGAAGAGAATAGGTGCCACGGCATCAGCGCGAGGCAGTTCCTGGAAGGCCGCTGGAGCCGCTCTGGGTCAGCCTGACCTCCCTGACAAAGGCTGGCTGCTGCTGCCTGTCTACACAAAAAAGAAAAGCTCTCTGGCAGTTTGTTGCTCTGCTGTCCAGAGTAGGGGCAGGCCTGCCAGCACATGAAAGATATAAATAGAAGCCACTTCGAAGGGCACTTTTATCCTTAAAAAAAAAAAAAAAATCATTACTATATGAATTACATATTCAGTGGGAGGTGTGTGTTAATTCATTCCATGCATATTACAGGTACACCAACAAAATCCCACATCATTTTTCAAATTTAAAGATGCTCCCTGAAAAGCAGAGCTGTTAGATCTGATTTTTCATATCATGTTTCAATCATACGTCTCCACGGTACTCCCTGCAAAAAACTTTAGGTCCCCACCACTCCTTTTAGGCTACTGGATGGCTCCCCTGCCAGCCTCTTCCAGTGCTTCCCTAGTTGCCAGTTTGCCCACCCTCACCGTGCCCCAGTTTCTTTCCCACATCACTAAACCACCATAGCATCCAGTCCTCTTCCACATTCCCTATGACTCTCAAAATGTCTTTGTGTAACCTTCATTGCCTTGAGAAACTAGAGTTAAACCAAAGACACACAAACTGAAAAGCAGAGGCACCATGGAAAACCCTAAATAATTTGTTAAAAATGTACAAAGACGTTTTTCTCTGTACTTCAATACTGCACCACCCCCTATGCACAATAACAGCAAGATAAGGGACAGTTTGCAGAATAATGGCTCTCTGCATTTTTAAATTAAATTTTACTTTTAATTAATTAGTCCTGTAACACATAAACAGGAAGATGAATTTTCAATTTCTTGCTTGAGTAACCTCCAGGACATCTAGGAAAGATCACAGTGATTCAGGACAGATCTTTATTCTCTCAGTGGGGCAACTTCTATTTTCCATTTTATAAGCCCTAAGTACAAGTGGTAACTTACATGATGACAAAACTGGAAAGGCCCAAAGGGGATTTTGAAGCGAAATCCTATGGAGAATCAGAATGATGTAATCTCTCTTGTATAGGAAAAACCCAATTTATGAATACAGCCAATATTATCAGATTATATGAAGAATCTGATTAAAAAAACCAAACCAAACCAACAAAAAACCCGACATAAAAGAGGCACTTTTTCCACACTCTACAGCTCTCCAAATGGAAGTGGTAGAAACACAGGTGATCACTGTCTTTAAGCGACATTTTTAAGTGACAAACGTCAGCAAAAAATGCACTTATTCAAATGAAAGAAGATTTTATCATCAAAAATAGCAAGATACCTCTCTCTCACCCAGAAGAGGAAAATAAGGACAGCCTTCCACATTGCTCTACATAATGTTTTGACATGCCAAAACCATTTTAAGAAGTTCTGAATACAACTTGTATTTACAAAAACCCATAAACATATACAAGAGACCAATTGTGCAAAGGTGTCCTATAGGAATACTTTAAGAATCTTTAAAGCTGCACAGTGGGGTATTTAATAAGTAGTAAGGTTTTTTTAAGCTCCAAGCACAAATCAAAGATGCTCTTCACCTTTGTTATCAAGTATTATCAAGTCTGCTAAAGAAAAGATCAAACTGATAGACTCAGAAGCAGTGAGCAGCCAAGTATATTGATAAGATTATTCAACATAGTTGTTTTTAGAATGCTAGATGAGGACACAGCTTATTATGCCAGCAATCTGATTCAGGAACATAAACCTAGAATTCTCTGGATTTTTCATTTCCAAAGTGGTAAAATACTCTTGCTTCTTTCATATTTGTTAGCATTTAATTTACCAGGAAAAGAAATATCGCAGAGCCTTGCTTCCCTGGACAGTTATTGATAATTCTATGGAAAAATCTGGTGAGAAAAAGAAATTACGGTTTGGAGAACTATTTAGAAATTTTGGCAATTACCAGTATCAGCTTCACAGAGGAAAAAGCTTTGGCTAAAGGATATGCTCACTCCCAACAGATTGTTTTATGAGTGGCAGTTTTTGAGGTTTGTGCTATCCCTTTGTGCAAAATCTAGACCTTTAAATCAAGGGACAGCAAGAAATAGCTAGCTAGCGCTTTTTTCTAAATTTCCTATCCAAGAAAGGAAATGGGAGTAATATTCAAATGGTTTAAATTCCATCTACGTGCCTTACCTAGTGTGTCCTGGCCTTTACAAAGGCCTGACCAAGAGGCAACACTCTCAGGGACTTTAAACTGGATTTTGCCCCTCTGAAAATGATCTTTGGTCCATTTCTGGTGAAATGAGTATTAAGAGTATAATCTGCATTAAAGGCAAACAGAGTTTGAGGCTGGTGGTTCCTTGGTTTGTTGGCTGATTGTTTTTTCGCTGAGGAAGATCATGCAAAGACAGTGTTAAAGAAACAGCAAAGCAGAAAAGATGATGGGTATACTTGCTGCCACCTGGCAGCTCTCAGATTAGGAGTAGAGGTAATAAAGACAAACTTCTCTAGCATCCCATGGGAGTTGTGCAGGAAAAATTGAAGATGACCATCATGAGCATGAGAAGCCAGGTAACTCCTTTTTTTATTGTTGATTTGTCTAGAAAGGATGGCAACCTCCAGTCCTTTCTATGAAAAGGAAGCTTAATGTTGATGCAGTGCTTTGGCTTATGAGTCTGACAAGCATTTTCAAGGCCTACAGTTATGAAGATTTGCATGAATTGACATCCATTGCACCCAAAGTGACAGACGCAGCTATAGAGAAATTAAGTGGGCAAATAAGTCAAAGCAGAACTTGCTTTTGGAACCACAGATACTTTCTGCATTCACAACCGTACAGTAGTAAGATAAACAATTTAACTGCACCTTGCACATAGAAACAGTATTTCCTTTAAATTGTATAAAAACACCAATGATTCATTCCCTGCTCATCTTCTCCACAACAGGCACAATTTTATTCACCTTTATCCTATTCCCCTTTATTCGTCCCTTTCCAAGCTGTAGAGATCTATATTTAATTTCCCCTCATACAAGAAGTTATTCTTTTGCTATTAGTTTCATCTATTCTCACTTTACATTCTTTTGGTGAGGTATGGGGTGACGGAGCAATAAAAGCTCTTCTCAGTGCAACATTACAACTTAATAAAGGAATATTATTTTGTTTTCTATTCTCTTCCAAAGTATTTCTAATGTTATTTACCTTTCTGATCATACTACTGGACTGGGTTGTGGGCATTATGGAGGTACCTTGCATGGTCTAAATTGTTGCTACTAAATAAAAAAGTAAAGAAATCCAAAACACCAAGGCTCTGTTCAAACACTGAATTCTAAAAGATGAAGGAAGATATCCCTTAATCTGGTTCCCCCTTCAGTAAGAAAGAATTATATATTTACATTTCATCTGCTTTATACAGTTGTGATTTAAATGACTGAATCTCCTTTTTCCCCAAAAAAACCTGCCATGTAATTTCCAGTAGCACTCGAACTCCACAAAGAGTAAGAAATTTCTGGAAATCATATACTTTTATGCACAAAAGATACGATTCTGATCTTACCATAAGGCTGTACACATCAGGAGTCATTCTACTGAGGCCAGTGAAGCAATATCTAAGTGATACGAAGAAAATCAAAGCAAGCCTAAAAGGCTGTTCTCAGAAAAGCCACCAAGTCAAAAAAGAAGTCATCTGTAAATGGCATTACAGAAGAAAGGCTGAGCAACAGACAAATGCATGCTCATTTATTTCAGGGCAAGACTGAGTTGGAGTTTCTGGAAATGAAATAACAGAAGCTAGTAACATCTTGGCAGAGATGTGAGCAACAAGATATTCTCTGATCCAGGGGTTTGGCAGCAACCCAATAAGGGGCTGGAACTTGCTTGTAGTATTAAAACCACCAGTTAAATACAACCCAGCTGGAAAGTCACCTTAAAGTTTAAAAGGCTTTTTCCAATGATCTGCTGAAACAGGCAGCACAGCACAAAATGTTTAAAGAGCCAGGGTTAAGCATTTCAAAAGGTAAAGTAATAAACTTTGGCCTATATTCTTCCAACGATGCCCTAGCTTTGCAATAATCTGACTTCTGGATGATTGAGCATAAAATCATTCTGATTTGCTTCCAGAGACTTATGATAAGTTGCTGCAGTTTTATGTTAATGATATTCTGCATTCCTGACCAACTATTTTCTTAAGATTTGAGACCTGTCTTTTCATAATTGCAAAACCCAAAGCTGATGCCAATAGCATTAAAAAAAGGCAGGTGAAAATATGAAAATAGAAATGGGGTGAGATTAATTATTGTAAAAACACAGCATAGCAAAACTGAGTAAGATCTGCCTTGACTAAATTAATCTAAATCTTCACCAACATAAGAGGCAAACCCAAACTACCTACTGTTTTGGCTGACTTTTGTACTTCACAAAAATAACTATTTTTTTGTTGTTACAGTTCCACAGTCACTCTTCCTGATTTGACTGTACTTGTCACCTGATGACTGGTGAGCTTACAACCTTAGGTCTTCTCTCAGGTCATTCCCTGCAATTGCACCCAAATCGATCTGAACCCAGGTACCTCCCTTCTGCCTTCGCCAGTATGAACACTTTGCACAACTAATTGTAGCCATTGTAGATCACAAGACACAGTAAGCTTCAGCTCCATATTTGAAATTAATAAATCCAACACAGAATTTATTCATTTCATCAAAGCAAGACATACAGTTACTGTCATCACTGAGATTTCAAAATCCCTTCATGAAAGAGCACTGTAGTAAGAAGCACACAAAACCAATTCTCTCTCACTCAAATGTCAAGGCAGTATTTTGGGTTTGGCTGTTTGTTTGTTTTATTATTACTAAAACAAAGTCACTCAACTTGGACTAGCAAGAACAATGGTGTCGTGTTTTATTGATATTTTAAATTTTTCTCAAGGAAGTTCTAAATAACCTAAAGCCTCATTTCCTATCTTGTCTTAGGCAGGAAATAAAGCTATAACACAAGTGTAAGTCCAAGCAGCAGAGGCATTAAGAAATGCAGACAGCTCAGCAATTACCACTATCTTACACACATATGGTAATGCAAAAGGCTGACTTGACCTTATCCTCTGGAGTATCTGACTTTTCAGGTCACCTGTTTGTCCAGATGATTAAACTATTGCTTCTAGGATCAGAAAGTGAATACTGGGAGTCTTAAAAAAAAGTGAGATGAAGTTCTCCAAAGGACAAGGTTCTCAATTTTCAAATGCCCATGTAAAGCCACTGTAAGATCAGAGACTGGGTTTCAACATTGCCATTCAAAACCTGGCCCTAAGCAGAACATTTCTTCCTCTTTTGGATAACACTGTTTTTAGGCCATGATGTTTTCAATGGCAATTGTAAATGGCTTGTTTCATACCTGGCACAGATAAAGCTATAGGCAAATAGTGAAGGCCATTTAAGAAGGGAGAGGAGGCAGCAAAGGGAGGCAAGCGTGTCAGAATATGCCCTATGGGCATACTCGCTGAAGAAAATAAGGAATTCAGTTAATTTATGAGTGAATCTGATAAAAGGCAAAACTGTTTTTACTGTATGATATTCAAAAATATGTACTAGGAATACGGTAAAATTACCTATCATGCCAACTACCTTCTATCAATATAGATTTTAAGACACCTTTGATCAAAAGTGACTTTTCACTTTGATGACTCACATTATTATGACAGCTGGCTGGAATGGGTAGAGTTAAGTGTCTGTTGCTATTTTCCTTGAAGAGTATTTTATGCCTCGATTGCTCGAAGACCAAAAAGATTTTACTTTAAAAGTAGACTTGGCAGGCAAGTGCTAGAGCCAAACGTGGGTTAATAGACTTGTCAAAGTGAAAAACAACTAACAAATAAATAAAAAAAAAGAAAATGGAAAAAATACACAACAACATCTGATACTAAACCTATTCACAAAATTTACATTTAATCCAGCTATCACGTATTTAGAGAGATACAAACTGATATTTATTAGCCAATTTTACTGTCTCACTTGTACATTATCTACCAGCAACCCATTTCTTTCTTTAATATGATAAACATTCAGGCAGGTCTAGAAATCAGCATTTTGTTCATGTTATAGTACGGGTATTACATCCTTTGAATATGACATCCACAGGCTTTGGGATCACTATGACAGTTCATCTCCCCAAATGTGTAACTCCAGGACAAAAACTTTCAAGACTTAAAAACTTGTGCCAACCTGTGGCCAGTGAATCACGTATGGAGCACAGCCTCCTGCTGCTTCCGTGTAGCTGTAAGAAAGGGTGTGAAAAAACCTTCCCTACAGCACGTATAGTCCTGTCCAACCCATATAAATCCCTTTCTTGTTGCAGGGGACAACTGCAAGCTGAGCTGCTTGGAGAAATTGAGATAAATGGCAAGTTGTTGAGAGGGAGGCCTGGGCAGCACCCCAGAGGGGAACATTCGCAGATCCCTGTCTGAGCAAGACTCAATAGGACATGCTGCTTTAGGACAAGTTAATTTGACAGTTCAGCAATGAAGCTGTCAGCCAGGGAGCTGAGAGCAGGGACCAGTCACACCAACAACGCCCACTCCCATGCTTCTCCAACAATCAAAGACAGCTGGAGAAGGCAACTCCATTCATGCTTAAGATAAGATGGAATTGCTTTTCTCCACCTCTAGGTCAAACAGAGGTCTATGCCACTTAGACCCAGTGGAGGCCCAGAAAGGGACAGAGATATTTACAAGTTTGGAAGCACCTGCACTTGCACCTCTCATTATTCAGGAATTCTCCTCCATATCACCATTCCTCGTATCACAGGACTCCTTTTCCACCTGCAAATAGGTGCATGGATCCATCCTTGTAATTCTGAAGATTAGACGTGCAGAGTGTGAAGAAAATAATTTGGCTCATTCCTTCTAATGACAACCTCAAGCATAATCATCAGCCAGTGGCATGTGCGTGGATCTGTTAGCAGAGCTGTACTAAAGTATTGGTAAACTAGTTCAACACAATTACTTACAGCAGCTGAAAACATGCATCGGTTGCAACAACACTACCAATAAGAAAATTCTGATTGACTTCACTGGAGTCAGGAGAAAGCCAGAATTAGCAAAGGTGGCACAAGAATGGAAGTTTAGAAGAACGCGAAAAAAGAGGGGGGTTTACATACATACACCCATCCCAGAACAATGGTTTCTGGGAAACTAAGCGGTAAGCACGTGGGTGATTATAGCATTTCCCTGACAAGATGAAGCTCGTAGTCAACACAAATTACCAAAGTGATTCTCTGTGAAATCTTTCATACCCATCTTGATTTCAGGGAATTTTAGGAACGCTTTGAAAGTTAATAGTTTTGATGTCCATTAAAAGAAATCAAGTAAAAATTTAGATTGTCAGTATAAATATTTAATCAGTAAAGTTCTGACACACACAGTGTGTAATAGGGGAAAAAGGGAAACTAGACAGTAACTATGCAAAGTCTCACCAGGTGCTTGAAGTCTAATTCTTAATTGTAAGCTTTCCTTCCAAGGAAAAGAATAGAAGTTCATCTCAGAGATGCAGAGCCTTTTGAAATTATGTATTTAACTTCATGACAAGCATTAGTAAGAGTTACCCAGATAAATTCCAGCATGTGTACTTTCAAAATATATTACTTAACCTAGCTGAACCCACTATTTTTTTTTTGTTGAATTGCCAGCAAATTCAAATGTGGTTTAAAAAAAACTATTACACAGCATAATGTACAGAGACATGATTTTGGTGCACTACCATCTTGTGGACTATCTAGGAAAAACAATAAATGGAGTTTTATATATGCCACCAATTCACATTCAGAGTATATACTAATCTGTGAGAAGTGCCCTAAAACTGCATTGGGTAAATATTATACAGAACTAGGAAGGCCTTCCTGGCTCCAGCTCCGCTGCTGCACAATCCCAGCTTTTCACCTATGCAAGCAGGGGAGAGTTCCCTGTAGGCACTGCTGCACCTTGTGGTCTGAAGGATAAAACCACAGCCTGGTACTCGATGCCAGCATCGGGTATTTGCTTAGGCTGGTTAAGTTAGCACTGTTTTACAACACATTTTCATGTATGTACATGTGAATGTATATATGTAATATTTGTGAAAATGCATTTTAAGACATTGGTCACATATGAGCGTGCATATATACAAACTTTGTTATTGTATGGGAATATATACACACATATAAATTGTATGTATTTGATAAACTACCTCTATCACTTTTGAAACTCATTACTAGGGGTGTTACCAGTGAATCTCTGCAATATAGTTAAACCTCCATGATGAATCATTCTTCTGCATTTTTCTCATAAAATATTTCTTGTGAGTATCCAGAAATACGCTAACAAATTTCAAACTGTGGAGAATGATGTGATCTTCGAATTTAATTCGGTGTGATAAAACAAGTATATAAAAAATAAACTCACATCAGACTTAGTTCACTGCCTAGTTATATTCAAGTTTTCCTGTTAATAGTGAATTGAATGATGCATTTCTAAAAAGTGCTAAGAATATTAAATATATAATCATTGCCATGATCTGCACATAGACAGCATATTTTAAAATGTATTATCATGCCAAAGACTGGCTGTATTTCTATAACATCAGTAATATTGTTAAAAATACAGCAGTGTAAAGAACCCAATTACTTGTATTATTTTCATTCAACTGCTATGTACAATTACATGGTAGTACTTGAAAAGTACTTTGAAAGGATACAGGATTACACAAGATATTTCACTCTCTAGGTGTGAAAGATTAATCACCAACAAAATCCGAAGATTTCACAGCAGCAAAGCCAAGTAAGAAGAGGGCAATTGCCAAAGCTCTTCAGGTATGCAGCGATTCAGCACAGCTCCTCTTCAGCCTGTGCTGCCCATGTCTCAGTAGAGCCATTGGCCTTCTCTCTGGGGCAAGGCTACAAGGATCTCATTGCTACGGGAAGGCACAGCTTACCTTCTGGTATTGATTACACTGAGTCTGCCTCTTAACACAGCAAGAGCTGAGGCAGGTTAATCAATATAGATAAAACAAAGGCCAAATACATTCACGCTATTTTCTTAAAAAACTGGCTACACCTCTTTCTGCTGAAGGTTAAATTACACTTCTTTGTGGTTCACCTCTAACTATCCAGCACCCCTCATGAGGCCATCATTCAGCATCACTTCCGGTATCTCACATAAACATGCAAACAATTTATTGCAGGACTAGACGAATTTTGGTGAGTACTGCCAGTTGGCTCCTTCCGACCAAAACTAAATCCAAGATCAGAGCCTCTGCCTGCAAGAGCAGACCACACACCTGCCTCACTCATTCCTTCAACATGACCCAGTGTTCCATATAAACTGGCCACAGCCACTGCCAACCCCCTGCTCCCCACTTAGCAGCCTTAACAACCATTGTCACACTCAGGGATATGAGAGAGGCAACCTTATTTTCTTCCCCAGTATCAAGATGATATGCTAACCCTTTATCCTTTCATGATGATTCCCAAATCCAAAACTTTCTTACTATTACAAGTATCACTGTTCAGTCCCTCATAATTTTTGATAAACACTCTCTGGTTTCCCTCTTATTTAATTTGTACTAAGTCCATTGCTAAACCTCCCCTCATCCTAATTGCCATGATCACATTATTCCCCCCAAACCCACTACCCCACCCATCACCACTTTCCCCAAGCCCCATTTCAGCAGAAGGGGAGATACTGAGCTTGAGAATGAGCAAAACCTCCAAACTGTCTACCTAAATAATTTATATTAATGAATAAAGTACAACAGACCTTTTGTTGCAAATTATATAAAGTTCATGACCATGATATCTTAACTTACAACTCACCCAGAATGGGTGTACACGCAGTAGATTTACTAAAAAATCCAAATCATTCTTCAAAATTACATCACCTGTGGCAGTAGCACCACAGTTTCCTGTAGCTATCAGACTGATATGTTAAGCCACAAGGAATTATTTCAAGCGGAACAAATTCCAATTAAGAATCTCTGAACAGAAAGAGATGCAGGGAGGTGTAACACCATCCTTTATAGCTAGTATAAATCCACATAGTTTTCCTACAGCTTTCAAGCTTTCTAAAAAAGAAAATCATACATAGCATAGTTTTAGTAAGGAAAAAAATGAGCACGACTTAAACAGAGTTGAGGCTCACAGAAAAAAAAAAGTTAAATCCTTCATAAAGGAACATATTTTATCAACATAATGTGGTTGGCTTCTATACATTACCAAAAATAATAAAACAAAAAATTTTATTTCAGAGTAAAATGCAATTATTCCCAAATAGACATTTAGACCACATTGTAGAAATGTTTCTCAATGCCAACGCAGGAATTAGAAACATACCTGGCAGCCCTTCCACAGCATGTAAAAATTCTTCAAGGATTAGCATGTGTAACAAGCCATCTGAGAGTGCTATAACTGATTAAATACTTACAGAGGTCACTACTTGTCACTAAGGTACTGCTGTATATGATATTTAAAGAAATCACCCTTTGTTATTAAGGTACTGCTATGAATGCTAACACTCAATATGGCTTTTATTTTTAATGATGTGCTGAACGGTAATAGGTGTTAAAGATCAGACTTAAATCACAGATCAAAATTCAGCACCCCTTGATTTTTACTTTACTTGCAGGAAAACACAGTATCAGCTCAAAATATAACCATCACCATAAGAATCAATTCTGATGCAAGTTAGAAAATCTTAAATTATTTAATTATTTTTTGGAAGAGGAAATTTCTAAGAAAACTTCATACATTGATACTGATAAACGGAAAAACACAGCCTGACTTCTAAACCCTACCCAAGCCAGAAAAAACAGTGGCAATCAACATCCACTAACAGCTGACTAACAAGACTGAACTGGAAAAAAAATAAACCAAAACAACTCCAGTCCACCTCTTAATGAACAAGTGTCTACAGCACTTATAGATAAAGACCAGAAAAGAAAACCTGCTCTCCAGGCCGAAAAATCACAGACATAAAGACTACAAAAACAATCTAACTAATTTAGTCAGCCTGGTTTTCATCCAATTTGAGATTAAATTACAGTTCTTGTTGGCAGGTTTATACCTGATCCAAAATGGAAGATGGAGCTGGGTGTTGGCAGCGGAAGAGAAATGCTGGGCAGCTCATGGGAGCTTTCACAGTTACCAGATGTCCTGGACCTGTTTTCTGAATCAACGCAGCAGGATAAGCCAATTTCAAAGCACTAGTTTGCTCTTGCCCATGTTTACAGCACTACCAACTGAGAATACTTCACGACACTTCATAAAAACACAGTTTTATGGGGGTTTCTTTCTATCATGCATGTGGGCGGCTAAAAGATACCCTCTTTTAAAAGTAATTTTTCACAGCTCAGTGATTAATGCAGAGTTAATAACACGTCTGCTTTCCTGAAACGGTTTCTGAATTCATAAAATTGCAGGCTGATTAGAGGCACCCCAACTATCCATTACACGCAATGAATGGGATGGCTTGGCCTGTAAGAAGCCGTGTCACACCCAGCACCAAATGTGAGAGAACCCAAGCGTGTACAAGAAGCCCTTTTTCACTTCAGTGGCCTGTAGACACACGTACAAGCAGTCACTAAATTTGATTTAGCTGCAGAGATGTTGGGAAATGCCACTGAAATTTAAATTTATATCTAACAAGACAATTACATATAAATTTTAGTTTGGGATTTGAACCAGGCTCTTAATTTGCTTTCAGGTTTTCACACTGTACTGTTCTGCTGAGCTCTGTTAACATCCTTCAACTACAGAAACAATTAACTGAAGTAGAGTACGTTTATCCCAGTACTTACTCTAATCCCTTCTATAATGACACAGCTAGTGTAAGGTGGCACATAATACAGGAATCCTTGGAACTTTCTTAACAAGGTGTTTCAGAGGAGAAAAAAGTCGGGTTTTTATTAAAATCTTTGGCTGTTTTTTTTTTAATAATTGTTTTGTTCTTTGGGTTGTGGGTTTTTTAAGAGAAAAGTACTTTCTCTGCTGAATTTGCTATCTTCCACTTTCTGCCTTTTGCAAACTATTATAATTGATTAATTTAGTCTGATCTGTTAAATATTTTGTTTTTTTTTCTTTTAAATCACTCTATTTTAAATAAATATAAAATAAAATGGGAGTGGGGTCTTCTGCTCCAGAGTTAACACTAAGTGTTATCTAATGATACTTATAACAATGAAAATATAAGTGCAAAAATTCACAGATGCATCATTTATGCATCTATACGTGACATAAATTATTAGTATTATGAGCTCCAGAGCACAGAAAATTTTCAGCATTCACCACAGGCAAACAGAGATGTGAAGATTCAACAGTTTTCAAATAGCTCAGCTCCAGTTTGAAGTTTATCTTTGAAGAACTGATGCATATTTGCAATGGTTTCCTTTTAGAAACATTTTTAAAACATACATTTGAGGGTTTTAATACTTAGACGTTTAAGGCATTTAATCATGGATACGTAACAATGTCAATTACAGACATCCTGTGATAATACATTTCCATATTTTGTAGGCATTATCTGCTTTTAGAGAGGAAAAAAAGAGTTCTTGGCTAGCTCAAGCAATAGTAACATAATACCCCCAAAAAGAAATGTGCTTGTTAGTAGACAACAAAAACCAATGAAGGAAGTAACTTTCAATGTGCTTTGAAACTACTTTTTCTGAGACGTTATCTCACTGTTGAAAAACACAAAATGTTCCATTGCTGATTAACTTCTAGTCCAAAACTCACGCAATTAATAATTAGGAAAATCTCCACGGGAAGTACATATGGCAAGCACATCCTGACATCTGACAACTATTCCAGTCAAGACAACACACAGTCTCGCTCTCTGATGCAACCATCCCTCCATTTGAAGGAGTATCAGCTCTCAGATGCTAAGGGAGATGAATGGTCGCCAGAGGGAAACCAGCAAAGATGAGTAGGGCCGGCAGGAAGCAATACCGATGAATCAGCAGGTGACAGGCAAAGCAACATCAACGCACTGTCAGCATGCTGCAAGAAAGCTTATGTTTCCAAAAAAGAAGATCATTTAAGGAGCCATGAGGGAGAAGAGTCTGGCTAAAACCTACATTCTAGCTACACACCTAAAGCCAAAATATTGGCTGAATCAAAGCTGCTTTGAATGGAGTCATCAACAGTGTCTTATTCTGCTTTTGGTTTAGCTATAGCTTTTAACAATATTCTTTTATATCGACACATATATTTTCAACCTTCACCTGTAAGCCCAAATAACAATTACATTTAATTCACTACTGACTTCTTACTGGTATTTTTGTGAAAATATCATTACGGTAGCATTGTGGCAGCAAGCTTGTAGATATAGTACGTTCAAAGAGGAAGCTGTACACTTCTAATGCATGCAAATAACTCAAACATGGCTTGTTTCCCTACAGAAAAAATCAGTGTTGCCTATAGCACACTTGACACACTGTCACATTACACTATTCAAACATACAGGGTTTTATTAGCAATATTCCTAACAAGAAGTAAGTTCTTCTTAGCAATAACCAAAAGCATGACATGACACATTGACAAGTAAAGTGACAGCTCCTTTCTAATCAAATGTGCTCAACATAAATAGCGATTCACTGTGTCAGACACCCAGTGACAGGCTAAGAAGTCCTTAACAGCAAAAGCAATGCTCTAAGAATCCCATCAATACATTTAAAAAATAACTAATTGTCTATTTCCATCAAAGCTTGCCTGTTCTATAACATGAAATCTTTATTTCCCTCATGCTGCACCACAGTTCAAAAGCTGCCTTGATCCTCTGGTACATGTACAATCTGTCACTAGAGGGTGCAGTTGTTCTGTTTCTTAAACCAAAATTATTTACAAATAATAAAATGCTACTATATGACTAAGCTTTTTCAATGATTTTGTTGAGCTACATATGCACTGCATACATTAGGAATTATTTTCATTCAAGGTCTCCAAAAAACTAAACTAGGAGACAACATACATTCTCTACAGCAAGGGAGACTGTCTTGGTTTAGATTCAAGCTGATTTTATTACTTTTGACTTTCTATAGAGGGACAACTAAATATCTGCAAAAGCAGAAGTCCCGCTATAGGATTTACCGAAGTAGCCAGGCTCAACAATATTTGATTGTTGGTGTTTGCACCCTTATTTTTACAGCAGTTGTGTGACTTACTTTCTATTCATTATTTCCATTGTTTTCTCTTCAAAAAGAGATAATGTTTTAATAATAGCCTGGCTTTGGCTCCAGATATGAAAATTGCCTCCATTGAAGAGAACATCAGAGCAGGTAGTAAACACAGACAATTGCGCTGAGTTAAAGACATATATAAGCATCTTACCTTCTCAATTTTTCTGCCTGGAAACCTAAACAGGTGAGTTCACACAGGTCCTTTATCAGGACAGAAATCCAAATGATTTGAGAACCAAACCACTGACAAGTTTGGGATGGTGGCCACAGCTGCATGCTGAATGCAGGCTTAACACCCCAGGGCTGCAGGAATACAAAAGGGGAAGGTTGCTCCCCAGAAAGCGGGAGGTCACAGGCTGGCCAGCAGCCTTGCGCCAGGGATTGTAAATGGCACTCCCAAACTTGTTTTCTGTGAGGAGAAGGCAGGAGCCTCCACATCCTTTCCCAAAAAGGAAAAAAAAAAAAAAAAAAAGATGGAAACTTCTGCTATCATCTCCATCAGATGAACAACTGTCTGGAAAAACAGCCCCAGGGCAGGGAGAGGCACCAGGCAGGCAGAGATACATCCCGTCTCAAGATGAGGAACAGGTTAAAGTGGTCAAATGCAAAAACTGTTTTCATCAGCCTTTCAGCAGAGCTATACTGGCAGAGTTAACACAGGAGCAACAGTGTTCAGCAATTACAAAATACCATGCAAGCTACATCATCGATCATGCCAAATTTAACACTTCACCCTGCGGCTCAGCAAGAACCAGACCCTGAAGCCCCTCACCGCAGCAGGTAGGGAAGGGAAGGCCCCAGGCTTCCAGTTTTGGCATATCCTCCATGCCATCACCTTGCCCTCTGCATCCCTGCAGGCCATCGTGGCTGACTGACAACAGAGCCACAAAACTGATGGAAAGGGAACACTTTAGATGTCCGGCTCTAGAAACACTCTTCTTTTAGAGAAATGTTGCCAAACTAGCATAAGTAAAACTGGTCACAATATTTTATAAAGGAAAATGTCACTTCTCCCACTCCCCCCAAAAAATGAATTTGGAAGGTCTAGATTCTTATCTGCAACAAAACACAACCTGGAGAAGAGAAGGCTCCAGGTAGACCTTATAGCAGCCTTCCAGTACTTAAAGGGGGCCTACAAGAAAGCTACAGAGGGACTTTTTACAAGAGCACGTAGAGATAGGATGAGGGGTAATGGCTTCAAATTGGAAGAGAGTATATTTAGATTAGATACCAGGAAGAAATTTTTCACTATGAAGGTGGTGAGACACTGGAACAGGTTGCCCAGGGAAGTTGTGGATGCTCCATCCCTGGAAGTGTTCAAGACCAGGCTGGATGGGGCTTTGAGCAACTTGGTCTAGTGAGAGGGGCATGGCAGAGGGGTTGGAACTAGATGATCTTCCAACCTAAACCATTCTATGATTCTATGAAAAAACTACAGTGTATAGTTTTCTATTCAGTTATTTCTCTATTATCTTGTGGGAAATATTTCTTTTGTAAAGCCATCCACAAAAGTCAAAATTGTCTCTTTCAAAATACATGCATTTTCCTCACCAATACATTCATATCTCTTCTCAGAAAATTGAGAAACTGTTCCCAGCAGCTATCTACAATTAATGTGTCCAGGAAGCTCTTACAGCATCTAAGCCTACAACTGATCTCATCTATTAGAGAGATGAGGGGAGGTCCCCCTCATTGCTGCATAGAAATCTGCAGATTAACAGAAATCAGGCAGACCTTCCACTAAAGACAGTTTGGTCCATCTCCATCAGATCAGCTTAGTAACATCCCAATTATTTTCTGCTTACACTGAACACCGAACTCTA
>JAOXJM010000002.1:7570253-7651584 GCA_026413425.1 Tringa solitaria | reverse complement strand
CAGTGGGATAGAGTGCACCCTCAGCAAGTTTGCTGATGACACCAAGCTGTGTGGCGCAGTTAACACATTGGAGGGAAGGGATGCCATCCAGGGGGACCTGGACAGACTTGAGAGGTGGGACCATACAAACCTCATGAAGTTCAACCAGGGCAAGTGCAAGGTGCTGCACCTGGGACCTGGTAACCCCAAGCACAAATACAGGTTGGGCAGAGAATGGCTGGAGAGCAGACCTGTGGAGAAGGACTTCGGGGTATTGGTGGATGAAAAGCTCAACATGAGCTGGCAATGTACGCTGGCAGCCCAGAAAGCCAACTACATCCTGGGCTGCATCAAAAGAAACATGGCCAGCAGGTCAAGGGAGGTGATTCTGCCCCTCTACTCTGCTCTGGTGTGGCCCCACCTGGAATACTGCATCCAGCTCTGGGGTCCTCAGCACAGGAAGGACATGGACCTGTTGGAATGGGTCCACAGGAGGGCCACAAAGATGATGAGAGCGCTGGAGCACCCCTCCTGCGAAAACAGGCTGATAGAGTTGTGGTTGTTCAGTCTGGAGAAGAGAAGGCTCCAGGGAGACTTTATAGCAGCCTTCTAGGACGTGAAGGGGGCCTACAGGAGAGATGGGGAGGGACACTTTATCAGGGACTGGTGTGATAGGAAAAGGGGTAACGGTTTTAAACTGAAAGAGGGGAGATTTGGATTAGATACTAGGAAGAAATTATTTACTGCGAGGGTGGTCATACACTGGAACAGGATGCCCAGAGAAACTGTGGATGCCCCATCCCTGGAAGTGTTCAAGACCAGGCTGGATGGGGCTTCGAGCAACCTGGTCTAGTGCGAAGTGTCCCTGCCCAGGGCAGGGAGGTTGGAACTCAATGATCTGTAAGGTCCCTTCCAACTTTAACCACTCCATGATTCTATGATTCTATCCTGTTGGCTTTCTCTGCCACTGCAGCAAACTGTTCACCCATATTCAGCTTGTCCTTTTCCACAGATCTGCTCCCCAGACAAGTAGATCCCAATCTGTGCTGCACTCCTGGATTATGTTTTCCCAGGGGCAAGACCTTACACTTGTCCTTGTTGAACTTCATAAGATTCTTGTTACCCCAGTCTTCCAGCCTAACCAGGTCTTCCTGCAGGGTGGCTATCCCTTCCTAAGTGTCCACTTCCCCTCTTAGTTTGGTATCATCAGCAAACTTCCTTACACTTGATCCCATCATCCCAAATCATTCACGAACATTGGGCCCAACATGGATCCTTGGGTGACCCCACTTGTGACAGGCTGCCAGTCTGAAAAGGCTCCACCCTCTGGGTGCAGCCTGTCAGCCAGTTCCCCACTCACAGCACAGACCACTTGTCTAGACCATAAGGCATCAGTTTCCCTGTGAGGCTGTGGAGAACTGTATCGAAAGCTACTAAGGAAGTGTTTGATGAACTGGCTGCAATGTAGTTTCTTTGCTTTTAAAAGCTTTCTTGAGGAGGACCATTAAAAAATATTAATAGTTACTTAAATGTTTGATTGGTCATGGCAAACTGATGTTGCGATATGGCCAAATTCCTATTCACGGACAAGCTCCCTGTAAGAAAATTAGTCCATTATCTGAAACAGCCCGCCTGCCAATTTACTTGTCTGCCCGATTTATGGTGGTCACAGTGTCACCGTCTGACGGTGTTTCCCAAAAGTCCCTGTGAGTCATAGCATGTCTATAGAGACAGCAGCCCAGAACGACTCGCAGGCAAGCGTTTGGCTACCTCTGCATTCTGGGGTACAAGCAATGGCTTCCAACATCAGCTATTTTCTCCTCTTATTTGGCAGAAATTCTATCCTTGGTTTTCAGTCACAGACACGGTCTTCAGTTCAGAGGTATCTCTGTTGAACTGCTCTGCTGGGACCACTACCACTGCTCCTAGCACTGCTTCAGTACAAGGAAGCCACCACACATTTTTAATTTGCTTGGTTTTGCATGCAATTTTGCTTTCTTTTCTTGCCCACTACCAGGGAAGACTTTGTAGCCTAGCACAGTCACTGATGTCCTACCACATCTTTGGCATTCAATTTCCTGTTTGCTTACGTGTCACTGACTTTTCATTGCATTTGATACTAATCTGAGCTTGACAAGTCATTTACTTTTGCCATTTTGAACTGCTTTCATGTCACATACATGCTATCTCATCTGTGTGAGTCACTGCTTGCCTCATGAAAAATAAGACACTCCTCAGTATAATGATTTCTTCTGCTACAATTATGCTCGCTACTCTTCCACTCTGAGGGCTATCTTCAGCTACTACGTTTTTCTCTGGTGGACCCAGGTTCCAATTTTCACACACTGTTAGTCTGTTTTGCTCTGTACTTACACTTTCACAAAGAAATAAAATCATGCAGCAGCATTTTCATGCTCAGGCTACAGTATCTTGTGAAATTCCTGTCATACAAACCTTGTGCTTGTTGTACCCATTGTCGTTGGCTATAGGTTAAGTCAATAGCTTTACTCTGTGGTCTTTCTCACGAGCTGTAGCATGATTTTTGTGTGCTCTCAGTTATGTTCCTTACTTTTTCATCCTTGTTACAATTTTCTATGAATTAGCTTCACTTTTGTGAAGATGTAATTGCCTGAAACTGGTATCCTGCCCAAAACATGCAATATAGCGATCACCTAGGTCAGTTGTAGACTATAAGAGTTCAAAAGATACCTGTCATGTATACATTTATATAAAAATGCATATTCTGTCATGATTTTTCTACTATAAGATTACTTGAAAATAATCTCCTCTTACTAATATTAAGACATTTGCAGAAAGCTTCTTGAATTTTGTAAAGCTTTTTCCAGCCTACTGCTTGTAAATCACGTACTAACTTTAATCTGTCTCAAATAACAAACCACTATTATCCCTTCTCCTTCTCCCAATCCACCAGAATTTCATAGTTCTCCTTTAGGCTTGTATTGCTCACTCACCTATCAGGGACTGACCTACAACATGCTGCCTGTATTCATTTCATTGATGTGTTTTGCAAAATTACCCTTTTTAATTTCAGAAATCACACCTAAAAAGAGCATTTGCTGTGCTGCAGCAGAAAGAGTTTGTTACAACAAAGGTAAAACATTTCAGCACTACCCATTCCTTGACATATTGCTTAAAACCTTTCTCCTACTGTTTGTTACAAAACCCCTTAAAGCAACAATAAATGCAAGAGAGCAAGTATAAATTCTGATGTTTGTGAAATCACAGCAAAAGCAATGTTACCAGAAGTTTGAGTACTTGCACCATAATCCAAATGATTATGTTTCTAAGCAAACATAATTCCAATAATTTATAAAGGTTTAAACATCACAAATTGCCATTTTAGCAAATTTCTCCATACAGCAGCTATCTCTGCTCTGTCAGTAGGTACAATATTAGTGATGTGCCACTATACTAGAGAACATTGCTCAGAACAGTGATTGGCAACCAGGATGACAGCATTAAGGATCCAGCAGGCTACCTCACCGCCCATGCAAGGCAAGTGCTTTTGATTCACAGTCACCATTCTTGGAGTACAACTCATGCCCTTGTTGAGATAAACATAAATGTATTCTTAGCTCCATGCATAAGTTATCAGCTTCCCTACAAACCCTCCTAATGTTACAGAGATTTCAGCGGTTAGGAATTCATGGCTCATCTCTGCTTCCATCAAAGTTCATGGGGAAGCTGAAAATCTGAATGAAAACAGAAGCAGACCAAGTAGGGAAGCATATTAATCTAAAATGTATATAAGTCTTCAGGGAATAACTATTTGATAATTAAGAATATGGCACTGAACCATCACAAAACCTAAGCTACAATGCTTTATAATTAAGTTTGTGTTTCCTTTTGAATCTCCCCTTCCCTCCTCCCCCCTCCTATTACATTTGGTCCCCAACTCAAATGCAAAAGAAGATGACCTAAATCTCATGTAACAGTACTTCGGGAAACCCAGTACTATTTCCTCTCTACAGACTAATGGAGACATGAAGATGTAAATCTGAACCTATTTTTAAAGAAGCAAATGTGCCACACTGATAACCGCATTCATTGACTATAATCCTTATCACCCAAATACATATGGTGCAAGCTGAGACAAGACCACTCTCCTGTACTTGTGTATAATTTCATGTTGAAAAAAAATCATCACACGGTAGCCATGGTTACCCATAGAAGATAAGAGCAGCATTTTTCATCCAACAATGTCAGAAATGTGCATAAATTCAGGATCTGCACTTGATGGTTTTTTCAGGCCTCCCCATCTGCACATTTATTTTCTGCTGCCTGTATATATCCATTGACATACTAGGATTCTAGATATTTCAAGGAAGACTTCTTTTTTACCCTGCTTAATCTAAAAAACAGTTTGCAGTTATCCCTAAAGCACAAATTAATTGCAAATCTATTCTGAAAATCAGAATCTAAAGCTTACAGAAAAGCTTTTAAAACAATTGCCATGCTCATAATAAGATGGCTCCATTTAACACTTATTTACTGAAAGAGCTGTACTGTCAGTGCACCAACTGGTACAACACTGCTTTTGTCTTCACGTTATAAAAAAAACCCCAGTGCTTAAAGAATCCATTAACTTATTTCTTCTACCAAAAAAAAAAAAGTTGTTTATCTCAAGCTTAACTTATTTACTGAAACTCTGTGTTATTTCATGGCCTAACTCTCCATACAGATAAAATGGAAACAAAACATTTGTGAGAGATTAAAATCAGATTAGCCTACTGCTAAATTTTACAAAGACAGAAAGTGTGAATATACAGTCAAGTACAGTGCTGCCTTAATTGTGAGTGACATTTGCAAACCTGGGACACAGGTCATATGCTATTCATGGAAATGCTGCATTTGTTCTGTAGGGCTCTTGCCCTCAAAAGAAAAAAATGTAATTCACTAAAAGCAAAGACAGCTTGCCAAAATGGGCAAGTTGCAATTATCACTCCAAAAACAGACAGATTAGAGGCTGTCTAATGAAAAAAACATTTTAAAAACTCACCTGCCAGGGAGATCTGATACCAGCTCATCCCAATCAGCTCCCCAGTTAAATAACTGGGAGGATCATCTTCAAATTTAGCTCCCAGTGTTTCTAAGGATCTCTCATGGAAACAGGATTCCCAAGATTTAAAATTAAAAAAAAAAAAAAATATCATGCAGCCTAGTACTCACTGAGCCATCTGAAAGATACTGGCAGTCCTATCTCCATGTGCATCAGCATGCCAGGGACACAAACGCAGCTGCCCATGGTGATGGATACAACACGAAGAAAAGACTACTTTGCCAGTTGCAGGAAGAAATTCTCCCCTGCTCCCAGTTTCTGGATAGCCTTTGTACCACACAAAGCCTTTGTACCACATCTAGCACAGATGAGTATGGGCTCCTCTAGAAGTGTTTTAGCATCCTTGGTGACAAGGAACAGAATATATTTAGTGGAGTAGCACCATGCAGCTAAAGGATTTAAAGCTATTTGAAAGACATGGTAATTTAAATCCAAACAATTCAGCTTCAAAGGGATCCTTATCACAGGCACAATAAGATCAGCCAAGAGCAGCAGAGAACCAAAGCAAGACCCTGCCTGCATGGATAATTATGAGGAGTGAAAAACCAACTGAATTTTATACCTTATCTAAACTTGATTGAATAATTATTAGTATCGGTGGGATTTAGAGAAAAAGACAGCTATCTCAGTGAGATACACGGACATACACATACAGTGACATACACGCAGATAGCTTGGACCAGGATGGTAGGGTGCAATGAAAAGGGAAAGCCTGCAGTCACTATCATTTGCCAGAAAAAAAGGGAGACAGCCCAGCTGGGCCAGGATGGACCCATACGCTCAGCAAAATCTACCAGTGAGACGTACCACACCCCCTTGGGAAGCTAGCATGCAAGAGGGGCTCTAAGGAGATTCTGCTGCCGTGCTTTCAAGAGGACAACAAGACATTCTCATTTGTGCAGGGCTCAAAATGTAAGCTCTGGATGTTTTAGAAGCCAAAGGCTGAAATGTTGGCTTGGGAATAGATCCGGCTAGGATTTCACCTCAGAATTTTGCCTTCAGGAAAGGAACAGTGGCTGTAGTACAAAGCTGCTCCCCTAGATGTGGTGGTTTTTTCACAAAATAATACTTTCTACATCCTTTTGTATGGTCCTCTGTTTGTAAAAGACTCTGAACTCTTCCTACAATAACATTCAACTATATATTGTTTTATTAGGCCTGTTGAAGAAAAATAACTTTTTAAGAAGTCAAAAGAAAGAATATGACAAAATAAATAATTTCCATTTTTTAGATGTGCTGAAAAAATGTGGTTTAGGGATACCTCCTTATGTTTTAGATTAGAGTAATCATTTCTGGAGGAGAAATACATTCAACCTATAACAATCCTTGCACAAAATTCATTCTCCATTTCAGTAATTCTGAATGTGAGGCTCACTCAGCCTATGGGATTCGTTTTAATCGTGCAGATCTTAGTGATATTTAAAGCTTTGTAAATTATTTTTAAAAAAATAATCAAGATATTATTAAGTCTTAAGTTTAAACTCAGACCTAGCTGCATCCGTATCTAGCAATAATGAACATGCAGATAAACATAGGATGTATAACTATTAACATACTTATTTCAATTATACTATTCATGTATTTTCTACACAATAGAAATCTTCAGGATAGGAAGCAATTTACATAGTAATCACTACATAATATAGCTTGATGTTAAAGATTATGTCAGAATGTGGAATATAGCATTCACAATGATTTCTCACACACACTACCAACTGCCCTAGTCTCTCTCCATTCACATCCAGTTTAGGCAATGCCTATTTTGGATGTCTGCAAAGATCTCCTGTGTACCTTAGGATGTCAGATATTTATAATTCAGTTTACCTTGTGAGATTTTTTTTTCCAATGACAGTCTTCTTTTTTCCTGAAATATTACGTGCATAGATTAACACTTCAGTTACTTAAGACAATTATTTTTACTATTATTGTGCTGATCTGTACAATGCCGTAATAGCTCTGTACTGGAAATTATGTAGGAGACAAAAAAAGAAGCAGCTTATTGAGGTGTTGGTAGATCAGAGCCCTTAGCAGCCTAAGCACCTCTCTGTAAGATGGCAGAGGGATAACAAAAAAACATTTGGTTTTGCTTCTTGAAAGCGGACTAACCATATTTATTAATGTAACGATGGCATTAGGCTACTGAATTTCTGAAAAAAGGATATATAAAGTGAAACAATGATGGAACAAGTACTATTTTTCTTTCAGGTATAGTTTTCTAGGGGATGAGTCAAATGATTAGCTAGTCTATTTTTTTTTTTTTTGCGAACAAAAGGCTCTTTACTGAGTCCCGTTAGAATCTGCTGCCTTTGTCTCAACAGTGTGTACACACACACAAGGGAAGACTTAAACAGCTGCCAGGTTCTTTGGCACAATATACTGCAGAGTAAAATTTTTAAATCTATAACAATATATGTATAATATAACATGATCCTCCCCAAAAATACATTGTGTGAGCTGAACAAGCAACTCCTGCAAGACACTAGTTTGCAGCAACTGGAAGCAACAAGAATACCCCCAGAACTGCCAGAATCAAATCCTACTGACTGGAGAAGAGACAGAAAACTTCCCACTGAAATAAGCACACTTCCATTAGGTTTGTCCTGTATAAAGTGTTACAATAATAGTTCTTAACTCCTAAAATAGTTTGAAGATGACACTTAAAATGTTCTCTAAGGACCAACAGGAACACAGTACAATAAAATTATTGGTTTTTTTTCCTTTTACTTAATAACTAATGTCAATTTATCTGAACCTCTAATCAACTTAAGCTTTCAACCTCACATTTTTTTTACTGTCTCCATATTTTGAGGTTTTATTTCTTTCTTGTATACTTTCCCATTAATGGGTATGTGTTCCTACAATGCTCTTACAACAGGGACTTTTTCTTAAGTAAAGGCCAGCACTGACAAGCAGATACTCCATTCCATTACTGGACAAATTTTGCATATATTCTCTCTCACAAACACTGCATATACACTCTGGATACTTACATGGTCTTTAATAGCTGTAACTGCTGCACAGATCCTCGTATCAGTAGATATTTTACTTCACATGCTCAGTAGATTCTGTACCTGCACATTAGCCAACATTACAGCCCTAAAAATACAACTTCAGGAGACTTTAACACAACACATTCAATAATAACGTAACACTGGCCATCAAAAAAATATAATCAGAGAAGTTTCTTTAAATCGGTGGTTCAAAGACTGCAGTTAGCTGAAGGTGTTTCAGACATGTATTGAGAATACCAGTTGCTTCAACTGTGACTCACTGCTATACATCAGAGTTTACTGCTTGTCAGGCTTTATTTATGAGAATCTGCAAATACAATAGCCACAGTAGAATAAAAACGTTAAGCAGGAATGAGTCATGATAATGTCAGAGAATGACCACAGTTGTTTTTTTTCCTCTACGACAGGTCATATGGTGACTCTGTTTTGTACCATGAAAAGTTATTACTAGATGATCTGTCTGTTCAGGAAAGCAAAATCATCCTCATGCAGAATGACTGAATTGGGAATAAAGTGTTCAGAGATTTACAAACAGAGCAGTATTTGAAAGCCATAAATAATGATTAATCAAAAAGGATTAAAACCATACTACTGTGTGTTGTGATCCTGCCTCCCTGAAACAGGGTTATGCTGGTACTTTGATGTGGCTTGGAGGCACACCTGGATCCTTAAGAAAACAGAGCAAGCTGGTGCTAAATCAATTCTCCAGTGTGATGTTAGCATAACAATCCTGCTGCAGTTGTAAATTAAACACAAGGCAAGGTCCTGACCAATTGTGATCATTACAGATCCCATGACACCTGAATGCCAGTTGCAGTAACCCAGATAAATTCCAGTTTGGGATATTTCAACTTACTTTTATACATATTCACCGTGGTTTCATTTGCATATATTTTTCTTCCCTTCTTGTTTGAGATTAACGTGTTCAGTGCCACAACGAGTAACAAGAAGTGCTGTTATTTTTGTGGTGAGTGAAGTCTATACTATATAAAGCTTGCAATCATGATGTACTCTTCTAGTCAAAGAATAGTACAGGTAAGATGTGTTATAATGATTACATTTTCGAAGTGGTACCATGGAAAACCAGCATGATAATGATTTAGCAATTTTCTTCTTGCGTCTATTCACCACAAAAGAATCACTCTATAATTACATTATTTAGTTTTATAGATCTTTACTGACTTTTTCTAGATTTATTTTTTTTTTAAACTGGATACCTAGAAATTAAATGTTAAGAAACCACCCTCTCAACATCATGCACAAGTAATCAATTATAGGATAGTTTGCGGAGAATTAATGAGTTTTAGAAATATAGCACACCAATTACATACAGAACATGACACAAAAAACTTACAGGAAGCAAACAGAAACATAGAAGTCTCCATTTTTTTATTCTAAGAACCAGAGAGTGTTTTCCTAATGCAACAGAAACTACTAAATACCTCAGGGCTCAGAAATACCTGGAACTATGAAACAAAAGAGAAAGGTAGGCAACAATTTTGTAGACCTAAAGTAGCACCTCGAAACCACCCAGACCAAGACTCATTGACTAAGAACTGTTCCAACCAGCACAAAGGCATCTGAGTTCTGCATTCATAAATTGGAAAAACTTGGGTTGAGGGTGGTGGGAAATGCATAGTGAAGGCAAAAAGCTCTAAACCAGACCGCAGCAAAACACAAATCAAACACATATACAGAAACATCTGCTTCCATATAAAACTACAGGTAACGGACAAGTTCTCTAATAAAATGCCCTGACTTAAATGAAGAATGTGATTCGTCCCATCTCACAACTCTAGGACACCATGGGGAAAAGGAACAGTAATCTAAACTGGATTTTAATGTATAGTCTAAAATGTTTGCACCTAATTGGCTGCATTTAAGTTATATCCAAACAATTTCCTACTTTCAAAGGGAAGTAAGCATTGAAAGGTTGTTTTATTCCATTGATTAAATAAGCCAGACTGGCCACATTCATGTGTTCTAACAAATACTGCTTTGTTGATTCTTTTACAGTTTATTTGCCTGCAATAATTAAGGTGCTTTCTACTCTACTGCTACTCGACCCAGGAATTACATGGAGTTATGTTCCATAGGCTAAATAAAGGACATTGTATCAGATCTGCTAGCAAATTTTAAGAGTGGATCATCCCGACCCAATTAACTTGTCCTGTTAGACTGATTGTTTTTGCTGAGCGATGCAGACAAGAATAGCTTAAAGCCCGCTGTACAAAGCAACACGTGCTGGCATCCTTAGCAGTGAGGATTAAGAAGAAATGCAGAAAGCTCTATGCATTTTCCATGTCCCTTAAGGTCATGAAGGGAATGTCCCACTCAGCCACCTGAATGGTAGAAATTACAATAGGCAAAGCCGAGGCTGTACATGATTTTTTGCAGTTCCACAGCATATGAGCTTGTCAGTCTTCCCTTCTGCCAACAAAAACCAGGCTAATCATACACAGCAGACATTGGTTACACAATGATAGATGTGAGAAAGGGAGGCAGCTAAACAGTTTATTGTGTTCAGCACAACACCCTGAAGTCAACACTTGAAAAATATATACAGGAAAATTAGTAGTCACTAGCATGAAAGCAACCCTAGGGTTTTCTTACTCTGTGTGTGGGGGTAATGCAAGAGAGCTCTGCTGTCTATTGCCAAAGCTTAGTTTACAAGGAAAGTTGCAGATACATTTCAGATACATTCTCCTGCAGATACACAACTAGTGCAGTTGAATGGACTTAAAATGTATTTTCATGCAATATCAAAGGAAAGAATGGAATCTTGGGCCAGATTCTCAGCTGCTGTAAAGTCAACCACTGCCATCTCCAAGCTCGCACTTTAATTTTAAATTTGAATATCCCCCAAATCTACTTCTGTTGCTCCCAGGCAAAGGGCAGCGATAACATTTGTGGAACCAAAGGAACTAATCACAACCAGTGGCACGACTCGGGGAACGGCTCACGTATGACATAGAAGCAGAGTGGCCAACAATACAGTTACATGATGCCTGGCTACACCGATCAGACCAAAACCAGTGCTATATGAGTACCACAGCTTTGCTATTATACAGCAAAAACAAGACATCAGATTTCAGTCTTGCTTCTACCTACTGCACGCTAGGATCCTGCAGGCCGCTGCTGCAAAATGGAGGTGCTGTGCCCCTGCGGCCCCGCTCCAGGTGCTGCCCTCGCCCACACTGCATCACTCGCAGGATTAATAAACTTCACTCCAGTCCGAGTCGTGGGGGGATCGTGTAAAAGGAGATCCCAATCCTTTTCTAGACGCAGGGGGTGCAGGGCCCAGCCTGAGGACTCTGTGTGAGGAGAGGTGGGGGCTGGCAAGGCAGGGCCAGTTCCGGAAGGTTCTGGCAGCCCCACAGCCGGGCCTGCTGAGCCCCTCAGCCCCACCATGGCGCCTCAGGGGAGCGGTGGCAAGAGGAGGGAAAACACCACCAGGAGCAGGGAGAGGCAGAGGAGTTGGGAGCGAAGAAGGGAGGCTGAGGGGGGGAAGGGGAGGATCCAGCAGCGTCATCCATCCATCCATTCATCCATCCCTGCCATTTCAGGTACTGTCAGGAGAGTTGTTACAGACAGATGACAAGAACTTCTGTCTCTATCCATTTTGAATCCATACTTTTTCAAAGGCAAACGGCATATGCCATTTCTATCTTACATTTTCAAATATATTTCTGAACACCAAATGGAGCACACAGGAATTGCTGAGGGTGGAATTTTGCTTTCTGAAATAGAGGCTTATTTTTAAGAGGTGAGAAAAGCTCGTTGTGGATTTATACTTAGAGGACCTGCTGCCTCTGAGAGCAACCAGTTTCCTAAACAAATAAAACCAGCCCCTGACATTAAAAATACCTTCTTTATCATCTTAAAAAACAGAGAAGCAATCAGCTGAGTATTTAAAGCAAAAGTAGATATTTGAGTAAGATAATACCTTTGAGATGGTGAACAGTTGAATTTCCCTTGTTCTTTTTTCCCCTCAAGAGCAACCTTTCCAACATGCAAACTACTTTTGTTTCCAGAGTAATAAGACACAAAAGACAGTCAAAAGCCTTTGTGTAATTTTGATTAATGATATGCCTTGTTAGTGTCTCAATTCAGAGCATATGTACCTGGCAAAATTATAATAGTGAAGATATTTCATTAACAAATAGTTGATCAAGAACATGTAGTGAACTCCCTGTTATTTGAAACTTCCAATGAAGGTTAACAGTTTTTATAAAAAATATGCTGCAATTTAACCAACATTATGTACACCTGCTATGTTCTCCTTTGCAGAAAAATCCAAGACAAGTTGAATACAACGATCCTTACTAGCCTTAAGAACAGTCAATCTTACGTGGAAACACTGCATCCATTTTCCAACATGAGGTGCCAAATTTCATATTTTGTAATGTTAATAGATGCTCCTTTTTTTGTTGCCTGCCTTCTCACTTTCTGCTGTGAACTGCTGCCTGCTTGGTTTATAAGCTTAGATGTTTTTCCATGTCGGGTTTAAAAGTACATGGCCTTCCCTCCATGAGAGCAAAGCTATGCTGTTTACGATGAAAAGCACAAATCCAACTTCTCAACACCCTGGGAAGACCAACAGTATTCTTTTGGGGGAATTTAAGCCTCAGCATTCATGAAAATGGATCCTTTTAGTGCAGGTTCACTGCACTGTACCTTCTCTGCAAAGGCAAGGGTTATTTTCACATCCACTGCATTTGCACCTTATTGAGAATGAGCCTTTTACAGTATTTATAACTCATTCCCACAGCTAAGAGGAATGATTCAGGAAACACAAGATTCCTCCTAGCTTTGCATAAACCTTCCATCCTGTATAACATCCCTCCAACCCTCAATGTACGTCTTGCCCATTACAACTTTAGTAGTAACAACATCATCGCATTTGTCTAGACACCCTAAGGCTTCTTACTCTAGAGTTTTCCACCCATGTCTGACCAGGAGCTTAATTCTGTCAGCCCTAAAAAATAGCTATAAATAAGCATGTTTCCAGCACCTTCTTGTAAAGGACTTTTCTTGGTAAGAAGTCAGTAGGAGAAGTTATGCAATGCTCTTCATGATTATTGATTCCCGTATTTTGCTACACTTGCTTTCTAGCAACAATGAAGAAATGGTGCTGTCATGAAAACAATACCTTACAGGAACAATCCCTTGAACTTGTATTTTTCCAGCTAAGCTAAGCTAAAGCATCTTACTGGGATAACAGTAACACATACAAAGCACTGTAATACTAAAAATAAGACATCTGTATGGGTATGCCTCCTCCACTTAATTGCAAACAAGATTAGCAGGATGTATAATCAATATAAAATTGTGTTAGCTGCACAGGCCATTTTCTACAAACAGGTAGCTAAACGCAAATACATGTTTCATTTTCAGATCTCTATACTTTTATTTTGACACAGTAGAAAACGCTATGCCATTATTATAGAACTAAACTCTTCTCACAGTCAGAAATGATAGAAGTGCATAACTGAGAAGCTGCAGCAAAAAGAAAAGAAACAAAACCAATTGCTGCCTGTAGTCATGCTAATTAAAATCAATCCATTGCCAGTGTCTTACACAAAATTAAATATCAGAAAGATACGGTAGCAAGACAAGAACTGCGTTAATTAAAGATGAGGCAAAATTCTGCAAAAACTAAGAATTACACTCATAGCTGTCTCCAGTACTGGAACTGAATGCTCTTCATGCATTCAATATGAGTTGACAGGACTTCCTAACCCTTTGCACAGGAGTGCCTGCCACCCTCACAGTTCTTCTCCTCTGTGGAGGATCCACCAGGGAACCTCCTGAGTGCACACCTTGGGACAGAGCTTTAGCCAAGAACAAGTCAGCATGAAGGAGCAGAAGTGCAGATGATGTGCTGCCTTCCCTGCTAAAAGGAAATAGCAAGCATTGATTCTTCTCCCGTAAAACACATTTTCAGTCCCATTTGCCATTACACCAAGGAAACCATGAAGACCGTGCCTCAGGAATGAGGGGTAAAACATAAATAAGACAGAGCCTCAGTGGCCAAATATCAGGCCAATGTTTTCCAAGCCTTGCCCTGAACTTCACCTGCATCTCCAACCTACACACACAGTACAGCGCTCACCTTATCAGCTCCCTAATCTTATGGGGTTAAAGGGCAAGACGGGAAGAGTTTTGCAACTTTTGTTCTGGATGAGGATAGCCCTATCTCTAAAAAAAAAAATTTTACATTTTTCTATTTTTATAATTATGACCCAAATAAGCAGAATATACACACAAGTTTCCTGAGAGCCATACCATCATTATAAGTTTATAGCTAAGATTTTCTCACCTCAACAACTTTAACAAACACCCACGTGATTCACAAACAAGGATTTGCCAGTATTTTTACTGAAGGCTAGAAGTTTACTGGAAAACATACTGAATTGGCCACCTCCTACTTTTATCCTACAAAAAAGAACAGGATAGCATTTTTAGCATGGGCATCCCCTTAATGAAAGAGCATGGGTACGTGGTAGCTATTACCTGGTCATAAATCATGGTAATTTTGTGTAAGGAAAAACTATGAATATAGTGGAAAAGAAACATGAAGTAACTAATTAGAGCCACACTTTAAAACATAAGATTACAGTAAATTTCAGGTAAATTGAACATTTGTAAAATACTGAACCAATCATTTTCACCTGGAGAGGTTGGGTGGTATTTTTCATTATAATGAAATTTAACTACCAATTTATTCACTTAACCTTGAAAGATCAGCCTCTGTGGGGTCTGACTTTCAGTCTGCAAATTTTGTTCTGGAACTCCAAGTTAAAACAGGAAGAGTGGAAAATAATGAATCACACAAAAATCTCAGCCTAGCCTTAAGGGACATGCATGACCACACATCCACAGTAGTTCACATGCTTCAACCCCAAAAGTCTTAGGTAGGAAACAGATGACCTCGGTGAAGTTTCCACTCCTGAGGCAGAGAGTGTTGACATTCAGTAACAGTGTCACTATCGATAAACCTTTCCACTTTCACTGAAAATTACCTTTGGAGTTGAGAGAGCACATGACATAAATGGCCAAATTGAATTTTTTCCAGGGGGTGGGAGGTGGGGGACAAACAAGAAAACCCAACTACAAATCAGAATAATGCTACCCCTTTTTCTACATTTCTAGTCATGGCAGCTTATCAGGGTTTCATTCTACCAACAACCTATAGTCTGTGGGCCTGCATGTTATTAGGTAAGTGTACTTAAAAATAGACTTCTGAATAAATTGGGAAGTTCAGATGTGAAGTAGTTAATGCGAATCTAATATATAGTTATCATTCATTCACAAACAGCACTTCACAGCCATAAGAATAGAACACAGACATACAGGGCAGGTGGAGTCTCAAAAATTAATACCCGTTTACAGTTCTTCATGCAAATAGTAACTTTTACTAAGCACAAGTTAACCAGTAAAACTTAAAACTAAACTAAGAAATTAATACTTTCCACTAATGTAAAATAAGAGAAAGGGAATAAATATAGAATAATTTAAAATCTAACTAATATGTCTGAATATCTATTTAGTACTAAATAGATATATTTCAAGTGCATATATATAAATATATACACACAATGTCATAAGGGCAAAGCTGTATGCCAAGTTACCATGACCAGAGCAGATCATCAGAAGGTCTATTTCCAAAAATAATTAGCACTGCTCTAGAGGTAACCAGTCAATAGGTCAAAAAAAATTCAATATATTTATCAATTTTACTTGTTACAGCACACCTGTTGCACTGCAGTTCAAAAGGTTTTAATTTATCCATATTAATAATCCAGCTACTTTGGCAAACTGAGGTTGAACTGACCTGTATGTAACCCTCAACTTCTGACAATTACAGATTCCCCAAAGACCTCTGACTACAGAATGGGAGATAAGACAAAGAAAATCTGTGATGCTTAAGTGATACAAAGCCATTTTAGGCCTCATTTGGGAGGATCCCCTTGCAGTTTTAGAACTACCTATATGTACTGATGGTTATCCCACAAGAATGCCAATAAATCTTTAACTTCCTAGTATTTTTCAATAATTCAGCCCAGTGTTTTTAGGAGCTTTGCAAAATTAATACAGAGGAATCAAGTCTTCACAACATCATGTCAGCCAATCCCTCATTACAAGCTGCAGGAGAGTACATGACTTAGCTATCTGGCCTGAAGGAAATGCAACCTAGAAGAGCCAGGCCATTCATGCAATTCTCCCATCTTCATTATTCTGGAAGTTCTTGATTTAGTTGTTCCTGATGAGCATAATTAATTGTACTTGCTGCTGGGGAGAGAGTGGGAAGAGTTTCCTGAGGGAGTTAGAAGTTTCCTCCTACAGAATAAAGCCAGTAGCTCATCGCTCCCTGGAGATACACTGCAAGTTAGGACAGCCCAGTATAAAGTTTTGTTCAAGTGATTTACCACTTTGCAATACCCTAATAAGAAAAGCAGGGTGCATTTAAGACATTGTGACAACCTGGATTTCAAATGTGACAGCTTGACAGGTGAAGCAATGATGCTCGCCAATGTAAGTCACTGAAATAAGCCTGAAGGTACAACTCCCTGCAGCTTGTAAAACAGCCATATCAGCTTGAGCGGACAGACACAGATGACGGTACCTGACTAACAAAGATGCTGTCTGTCACTCTGGATCTTGCTACAGTCTCCACCATCTTTTCCAGCTGTTTCTCTCTTTCAGTACTACCTGACTCTTGCTTCTGTCGATCAAGCCAGCTGTTTTCATCCAAAACTCACTCTCAAATTGTCTCATTCCATCAGGTGTTTCCAGCTGGATCATCCCAACATACTTGATGGCCTCATAGCCCATGTTTCATTACAAACCCTCCCCTTGGCACAATGCGCATGTCAAAGGACAACAAAACAGCTTTTTTTGACATTTCATTGGAGAGGGCAGGAGAATAATTGTCCCTAGCTATGTTTGGGGCCTCTGGTTCCTTTTGTCCTCCCTTCCACTCACTTCCCTAAAAATAGTGAGATCAATCCAAGCTCTGAAAAAAAATCAAGGCAACTTTACAAAAGTAAAAAAAATGGATTGCCACAGTCAGCCTTATCCAGTCTCCAAATCTTTACTGTTCTCATAATCCTGCTACAGAAATTACTTGTGAGTGTAAGCAATATTAAAAAAACAAAACCCCCGACATTTTACAGCATTTTGTGAATCATACTAGTTTTAATCAAGGAGAGATTGTAACAGCCAGTACCATAACCGACCACGTAATGTAAACCACCTATTCAACAGATGCAGATGATATGATTAAATATTCTGCAACTATAAATATTATTTCAAGTATATGCCAGAGGATGGTTTAAAACCCACATTTGTACAGAAAAAAGCTATATTATGTGAATATATTCACACATATATACGCACGCATATAGACAGCAGGAAAAAATCATTCTATAAAACAAAAGGTTTATGAATAGATAATTATCCTATGAGAATTGCAGTAAGGCATTCAGGAACAATGAAGCCAGGTATTTAGTACCTATAGTTTTTTCTTTATAATCTATTGTATATTATATTTGATTTTCTGGTATTTTACCTCCTATAAAGACTCTGGAAAATGGAAGTCATTTTAACTGATGTTATAAACAGGTTTTCAGCTATTTTGCCATATGTTAACGATGACAGAAGTGATCGTTACACAAGTGATCAAATTCATTCACAAAGAGAAAGCCCAAAAATTCATGGTGTTTTATGCTCTAGGGGTAAGAAATCATTCTGGCTCTTTCCCAGAATGAACTGTTTAATCAGAAAACATGTTGCGCTGAATTTACTAGTAGTTTAATACAGCAAATCTCACTGACTCTTCCCATCATCAAAATTCTCATTTAAGGGATAAAGCTCCTCTCACTTAATTCATAGAAATGTTGATATGTGCATTTGTGATTGTAAGAATAAGCAATATCATGACAGACACTAGCGTATCTATGTCACAGGAGCTTATTGTAACCTTCTAAATACACCAGGAAAACTCCTTATTTGCAATTACCACTAGACTGTGGGTAGACTGGCTTTTGGGTCCTCCACAAGTGTGAAAAGTAATCAGGAGGCTAGGAATTTGTATCCCTAGAGGAAGAGGGGTAATTTGTCCCTTTGAAAGTATTTTGAAAAACCTTAGAATACCTGTGAGGAAAGGCAAGGACTAAAGGGGACATTACCTTTTAAAGGCATTCACTCAATATTAATGCTTCTACAGATACTTAACGTAAAACATGACATTTAAAACACGAACCTGCTAACAGCCCTTGTTTGTAAGGATTTAAGTAGACCTGCTCAAAGGCATTCATATGTCAGACTATGAATAGGTACTGCTGTAGAAATCAAAATACATTTTTGCCTTCTCTGACAACACTGCGTAATAGTGAGCTCACTTGGAACTCCATCTGCCTTAATGCTGAGATGAACAAGCTCGTTCTTTTCTTTTTCCTTTAACTATCAGTTCACAGTGGTATATTTCCATTCCACAAAAAATTCCCCCTGCATTGTGCATCTTCTGGAGCTCAATTAAGTACCTGTAAAACCTGACTGACTAATTTCCAATTTATAAAAAGTAATGCAATTATCTTGTTCAAATTAGATTTAATTACAAAGCCTCTAAGTGGTCTAAGAATATTTTCTTGATACATGCTCAGCTGAAAACTCCCGTCATTTTCAGCAGGGTACACAACATCCATTTCTGGTTGTATACCTCTCCTTCTAGTTTGATAATCTACGGTAAATTGCACCACCCTGGAGCATCTCTTCAAATGTTATCTCTTTTCCATGCTGAAACATCCAAATCCAAAGGAAAATGCTAATAACCTTTCAGAGAGAAATATGTTGAAAATTCCTGCAAGCCGGAAAAAAAAATAATCTGCAGAAAACTAGTATGCACCAGTCCAACAAAGCAGCTCCCATTTTATCCTCCTTTCAGCAATGCCACAATAGAGCTGGTTTCCAAGGGCATGACAGAGGGCTGCTAGATGTCAGCAGCAAATTAGTAAAAATGCTATCATGATGTACACAAAGATGGGAAACATCCCACTTACCATCTTCCTCAGAATATACACTCCAATAGCATCCACAGTACCTGCATGTCAGTATTCTCCTATCGCCTTTATTGTTTTCATTCCATAAATTGGCATCGGAAATAAGAGCCAAAGAAAGTGACAATAATGTAGATAGGGATGCTCAGTGCCACATTCACTTACCTGCAAAAGGAAAAGAACAAGGTTGAGCTCACTAATCACACAAGTTAGCTAATCTTATTAGGTGGCTGCTAATTATCTCTGACAGAAAGAAGGATTACATGAGGCAGGAAAAGAAATGGTTTTTAATAGACATTGATCGGTTATACTGGGGAAAGAAACAAATATTATATTTATCAAGAGATCATAAACATTTCCCTTTCTGTTTGCTGAAGAGCAGATGTGACAATGAAACAGGTGGTGGAAATATAAACCATCCTAAAACCTCCAGGGTATTTTCTCAGGAAGTGTCTAATGATTGTCACTAGATCTGTTGCAGCGCTTACTTTATAGGCTAACGTGGTGCAAGTCGTTGCTGGGGTTTTGCCAGTGATCTCCTAGGCAACTGCCTGCTCAAAGGAGCCACAAATAGAAGCAGTAAACCCCACTCCCGATTTCAGTCTCAAAGCAGTTTGCACTTGTAACGTTCACTGTGCAAGAAAATATACATCCTACAAAGGACGGATGATCAAAAAAGCGTGCATTCCCTTTCTTAACATACTACAGCCATGGATATCGGGAATAAGAATCAGATTTGTGCATTAGTTCCAAGAAAATAACTGAATAGCTTATTTAAAAATGTTTTCAATTTGTCAGTTTTTACAAAGAAAATCTCAACAACAGTACAGTGTTCACACAGACTGCTTAGTAATACGAGGTACTCATTTAGGCTCAGCAGGCATCAGAGAAAATGATAATTTATTATTGTATATGTTAAAGATTTATTATAATGACTTTATGTAGTTACTTATTTCTGTTTAGCCTACAATGTGAGCACAAACTTATTAAACTTATGTCACTCATGCATTTTATCTAGTAAGACAATAAATAGCAAGTGAAAACCTAGAAAGAGTAATCTGCTGTCAGTTGTTCTGAATAACCGTTCATATATTATTTAATTACATCTCTCCAAGAATAAAAATTCATCATTCATGCTTGCTCGTGAAAAATAATTTTTAATTTCTTCAGCAATTTTTTTAACAGCAGGTATTTTCTTTTATAAAAAAGTATTAGAATTTTAAAAAAAATTATAAATTGTATACACAAGTTATTTATATCTTTGTTTCCTCTATATTTATATAAGTTTATATTATACAGAGGAAATTAACCATTCCCTAAGAAACATTGTGGAAAGAATTAGGAGTTGTCTTGGCAAATCAAATGAATTCTAGTTATAAAATATATTTCAATATAAAATATTAATGTTTTCAGAAAAAGGTATTCCCTGAGTTATTTAAATACAAAGTGGAGATGCTAGATAAGAGCAGGCACAGATTAACCAGCAAAGTAAAAACAACCAAACATAAAAAATGTCACACTGCTAACTAATGTCACTGTCATACTGATAAGGTCAAAATTAATTTTAAAGCCTCCTTCAATCTCTTAACAGAGAAAACATAAAGGAAATACATAAATACATTATTCATATAGACATCTTTCTACAGACACAAATAGATGTCACAAATGCACACAATTTATCAGGTTTTATTTGAATAAATGTATAGTTCAATTTTAGAACTTGAAGCAGTTTTGGAGTTAAGGTCTCACTATATAAAAAGAGTCTTACAATGTCATGTTTAGGATAACTACAAAGTTTTACTGTAACTTTGAATGCATTATTTACAGGTTTTTAATTAGAGCTACAAAGACGTCTGGTAGAAAAAGGACTCATTATACACGCTCCATACTACATGATGAAAATAAAAAATGAAGATGTACTTAAGCTAACCCGAGTATCAGAAACAACCTAGGTATGTCACACAAACCTTGAGTTTAATACAATCTACTTTTCAACTGTGTTGCTTCTGAGATAACTTACACAGAGATTTCTGTGATATGTCTGCATAATAATATTGTATTGTGTCACACAGGCACAGCCAAAGTGACCTATCAGATTATCTCATTCAACCTCTACCAACACACGGTATGTAACCTCCAGACACACAGCACACCTAGAATTAAACTGCTTCATAATGTTTAGCTCCCAAGCCAGGAGTCCAATTCTGAGTCTGTCTCTAACTGTTATTTGGTTGGAAGTGTTGAGCATTAGGAAGCTCATCCTTATGTGAGCAAATTAGTTAGTCTGTTAGTGAACAAGGCACCTCTTCGGCCGCTGGGGCAACTGGCATCTCATGAGGTCATTCCCTGCTTTTTCTTGAAAACTACTTTCTGTTTGGAGTCCCAGTGGCAATAAACAGAGTTAATCTCTGTGTAACAGCTCATCTGAAAGTTTCCACAGCTGCTGATCACAGGAAGGATCTGGCCAGGTTGAGAGGAATGGAGAGAGCCATTGCTCACCAAGCCTTTAAAGAGATCCCCAAAAAGGCCTCAGCTGGACAAAAGCAATGGCTTAGGGCTTTGCAAGCTTGGCCTTAGGAGCACAAGGTAGCCAGTAGCAATTTTGCAGGTATCTGTGCAAAACAATAGCAGACCTGATCCAAGACTTTAGAATCAAAAGCACTAATAAAGAAAACGACAAGGTGCACATATATTCTCCACGCCCTTCTGAAGAGGCAATAACAGCAAAGAAGGCTGAAGTGTAAAAAAGGAAAACGCAACAGCAGCAGCAGAAGGACAAAAGGTTTCTAGAAGCTGAGGGCAAATGGCCACCTTTAAAATTTATCTTATCCAGAGACTAACATGAAGAATAAATGCAAAACATTAGGATCTACTGCATTAGGATCCTTCCTTGTATGAACAATTTTTTCAATACGTTGTTAGACTGGAGAGAACAGCTACCTGGACAAATTACAGCACAACATTTCTTCAGTGTTTAAGACCAAGTGCTTGCACCATTCACACAAAGTGTTATGAATGCAAAGTTGTTCTTAGCTATCAAAGTTCTGCTAAGGAAACCAGAAGCCTTATTTAGGAAAAAACCCCAACACAGACAAATGGATCGCTATCAAAAGATGTTCTGAAAGACGGAAGAAAATGTACTAATTAATTCAAGGAGAATTATATGAAGAGACCTTATATTTTACATTAAAAAGACTAGTAGTGAAGGTATTTGCAACTGCTGTATTTCCAGGGAACAACCTTCTTTGCGAGTCTGATAGGGAATTACAAAAGCCAAGGGGGCTCAGGTTTATTTCTTCAGCTGCAAACAAGTTACCACAGGATAAATGAGCATACTTCTCACAAGAGACAAAACAACAATTTTCATTTGCTTTCCAATGCCTGATTTTCCACTGAAAGACAACAGTGAAAAATTACACTGAGTTTGTCACATGCTTCCACCTGCCTCAATATTTTCTGTAAAGGAGATGAAGGGACAACCAGCAAAGCTGGCCTCTGTTCTGAACCAGAGCCAGGCAAGATTAAGGCAAAACCTAATCAGCTAAAAGTTATGCAGGAGACCTCTGCTAAGATCTCTGAAGGTGTGAAAAGCAGAGTAAAAGATACTGCATTGGCTGAAAAGACAGAGAATGGGATGGAGGAAGTGACTGAGGTGGGCAAAAATCTTATAAACCAGGATACAGAATATTAACTTCATGCAGAAAGAGAGAGATGGAAAGAACGGCACTGCAAAAGCACATGCCAAACACCCAGCAAGTCTGAGAGAAAAAAGGTAGTCAGAGCTGACAGAAGAAGGATGAGCTTACAACAAATCTAGCCAAGAGATAACATGGCATAAGGCAACTTCACATCAGTAGAAGTGAACAGAAAGTGACAGATTTTCAAACTCTGCAGTATGAAAATCCAAGCCAAAAGATGATAGAAGAAGGAAAGGAGAAGGAAGACTCCTCAGAGCACAGTCATGGTTAGCAGAGGTTCAATATGAAAAAGAAACATTACCCCCTGATTTAAGATGGACCCACTGTTTTATAACATGGTGGTATTAGAAAGGCAAGGAAAGCTACACCTGGACAGTACTAGTACTAGAAGTACTAGTCAGAATAGAAAGAAAAAAGGCATCAGAACAGAAAGAAATCTAGGAGAACAAGTATGACCAAGAATAAAAGTCTTTACAGGGCTTGGAACTAGAGTAAGCAATTTCTGTAGGCTAGGGTAGGGTATGAGGTGAAAAGGATAGAATCAAACAAGGTTTTGAACTTAATGTAAAGGCAACATGAAAAAGTCTGATAGGACACTGTCACTTGGCCAATGTTCAGTGAAGGACCAGTACAACTTTAAGCTCCATTTAGGTGTTGCATCCAAAAGTCAAAATGTTGCCAATGGCATGGTACCTTCTCTGAAAATGTGTAGAATTCTGAAAATCAGGACTTTCAGCAAGATATACAGATGCTGGCATAAACAGAAGTGATACTTCCTGGAGCAAATAAAAAAAAGAAATCAACAAGTTAAAACCAGCTACAGTTTAGGGAAACACATAATCAGTCCCCACTCCATACACGTCAAGTCAAACTTTGCATCAGCTCCAAAGTTATAACCCTGTTGTCTTAAGTTCTCTTCTTCAGATGATACCGTTATCTTCTGCTGTTAAAAAGCTAACTAAAACCAAAAGATTGATTTTTTTTTCCTTGCATACAATAAACAGGAAACAAAAAACCAAACAAAATCGTTAAACTAAACACAGTAGGACAGTCTCAGCAGCAAACCAATAATTCCACACAGTATGGCTAAACCAAACAGACTGAAAAAGAATATGAGATTCTCTGGTCTGCAAGGAAGCAGGTGTCAATGGAGGCTTGCATTAACACTTCAGCTGACACTCCAGACACCTCAGAAGAGTCACGATCTATTTACTATTCAAGCCTGTCTTAAAGTAGCAATGGTTCTTGTTTCGCAGCTGGTGACAGCACTATAAGTCACCTTCACCTACAGGAGGTCATCACAAATTCCCAAGAACTTTTCTCTCATTCCACCAGTAGGCTGGAAAATAAGACAGATGAATGCAGATGTAATTGAAGTCCCTAAAGGCAGTATATATCCTTCATCTAAACAAGATTAACCTCTGTCCCAGAACATAAAACATTGTAAATACCAACCATCAGTTAATTCATGTTCCTGTGCATCAACTCCCATTGCCCTATAGTTAACAAGGTAAGCAGAGGTCTGGGGTTTACTCTGGCAGGGCAAACGGTACGAAGCCAACTACTAGAACATGAAGCATGGATTCTTGCATAGAATTTGTCACATGCTTTAATGAAATAGAACAAAACTCTTAATCGTTCAGCGGATTTTGGATCTGATTTCTACCAAATCGGTTAGATTTTCTTTCTGTTCACTCTGATATTACAACATCAACACAGAATATGGTTCCAGTTCTTACTATCTGCAGCCCACGAAGGAATGTAAATCTGGGAGGTCTTTTTCCACACCAAAGTGAATAATATTAATATTGTGAAATGCCCCTTTGCTCCATTTACATTTCAAAATTAAAAAAAAAAATCTGCTACATCTTTTGGACATCATTTTCCATGCCCTGCAATTCACTGTTGAGAAACAAGGGATGTCTAGAAGACTGTAAGACACAAAAAGAAAAGCCTTTGACATTTGAAATGACATGATGGTTTTTTTGAAGCAGTGATTTTAAACAGTAAAGGAAGACTTGCATTCTTTTGAAAAGAAAAATCTATTCTACTTCTAGGAACACCATCTATAGAATGTGGTACTATTCACCTCATGAAAGTAACTTGGGGGTAATGTAAGTCACTCTGACCACAACTGTTGGAAGAAAAAAAAATAATCTCTAAATAGCTGCATTGTAATCAGATAAAAACAACTAAACTGAAAATGACTGAGGTAGCCGTTTTAAAAAATACTCATCCACAGTTAACTGGTCTCATGCCACTGAACAGTTTAGATAAACTGCAGTTAAAACACACATATCCACTTTATACATTCTTTTTAATCATACATGAATGTGTTCACACAGAGCCAAGAAAAAGCACAAAGGCTCCATTAACAATACCTGACATGACATTTCATCCTTCTAGAAGACAGGTTGGTACCTCATGACTGCTTTACTCAGTCTAAAGGCAAAAAGATGGCTCCAACTTTAGTTTATGCAAGATTTTAACAAGCTGGAACGATGAGAAATTGGGACATGAGAAAATTTATTTCACATTGAAATCCCTGAAGTGCTGAGCATTGATTTGCATTTTAGCAGAAATTCATCATCTGACCGTGTCACAGATATCCCCCACCCACAGTTTCTCTCTCCTCTTTGCTCTTGGCTGAGTATCTCGAGACCAGGACTCTCAAATGAAAAAAGTGGAGATGGAGGCAATTGCTAAGGTTGGACTGAAATAGAAAAACTGCAGATAGAACTGCTGCTGGGATTGTTTTGTCCACATGGTCACTGCATGTATGGCTTGAGTCCCTAAAGGTTCCTGAGCAAACCAGATGCCTTTTTGAGTCTTCTCTAAAGGACTGTTTGGGAAGGTAAAGACAGAAAAATGTAGTGTGAGAGATTATAAAGGATTCTCCAAAACTCAGGAGTTACGCGTTAAGCATAATGACAGCAGCACTTACCTGAGAGGGCTGACACAAAGCACAGTTAAAATTTGATGAGAAGAATAAATTTTGCATGTTTGTCAAACTTTTCCCTCCTATACTTTGTCACTTAGTAATTTTTCAGAAAAACAGTGGCTCTATAGTAGTTTAATGATTTTTTTTTTTCCACTAAAATAATTTCTATTGCTTTTGGTACAATGCCAGCTAATTCCACAGCTGAAAAAAAATAACAAAGAGCTTCCTTTTGATCCACCACTTATTTCACGAAAGGAAATACCCTTTCAGTCACAACACAGGGATTGTTTTCCATGAAGAACCATGCCTTATTTGGCATCAAGACAACAGTTGACACTTTATCCAGAAGTACCAAAATTTACCTCATAGAACCGGCATGCACAAGTGTTATATATCCCACAATTATTTCAAGAAATACCAAGTCAACTTCATTAAACAGCATGTATAAGCACATCGTAATGAATTACAGTAATGCCAGAGTACAAGAAGACCACACCCAATTGACACCTAAGGTAATTATTTAGTGGAGAAGAATGATTAAAAAGTACAATACATACTTTGAGAATTTTTAAAGAAAAACCTAAAGCTTATCTAAACTGTTCAGTTCACCTTTCTAAAAAAGAAAAAGTACTTTGTTGAACTAAAAATTATGGGGCTGGTTAAAGAAAAATCAGAGTAAGATCCTCTGCCTCATGCTGTGGGCAGAATTTAATCAGCATGATTCTTCTTAGCTCCATGTGCTATGAATTTATGAATTTCAGATAAGTTAAGCATCTTCTTTGCAGATCCTGGAAGAGACTGAAATGCTCGCAGGTATCAGACCTAATACATGAAACCCACTGGAGTTCAGGCAGGTGCTGTACCCATCTCAGAAGATACAAAGGCATCAGACAGAAAGATTGGCTGAAGTTTCCCCAAAGGTGAATTCAGCTCAGAACATTTATCCACATCAAAAATCATGCTGAGATGTTATGAAGTATACAGCACGTGTGGTTTTGTGCTACTGTGAAATCCATAAAGGCAATTATGCAGCATAGGAAAAGCGAGGCTAACAATTTATTGACTGTATTTTGCCACAACTACCTGGATTCATAAGCTATGAGAAAAGAAGTATTTATTTTGACACTGCAGGAAACTTGCAAGAGGTAATATTCAATATTGATGAACTAGACTGAAGAAGAGTATTACATGAAAACACTAGAAGCTGCTTTGGGAAGCCTAGTGCAGAAAAACCTCAGAACCCGCTGAAGAGTTTTTTGAAGAACTGACCTTTACTATTAATGGAAGCAGAACACACAGCAACTAAAACTGCTATTCTGGAAGAGCTATGCAACTTACTAGGATTTTAATTTCTGGCACTTGGAGTACCTTTACCATAACTTTGCTGGAGAAGTCCTTTAAAAATAAACCAGAGTTTACAGCCCACTACAAAAAACTTAACTAGGTCTTCTATTTTCAACCATGATGTATATTCTCACGTAAGAAAATCACTGTGGAATATTTATTATTTACTGCACTTCATATATCAGTTTAATGTTATTTATTCTGTGTAGATTAATAAGTAATTACATATTTCTGTCAGTTCTCAGCTAGGTTGCTATCTAGTCTGTTTCTCTAAGTTAATTAGGCTGTTATTGATGCTTACTGTTGTACAATAGCAGCAAGCAACTCAAGTTCAGCAACACAACCATTCTGCAAGTGCAATTCAAACTACTGGCACTATAAGGAAAAGATGCTACATTATTGACTGTGCAGTGTCACTGGCAAATAATTTTTTTATTTGAGAAGGTCAATTAAGAAGTCTGCACAGATCAAGTGATCTCCACCTGGAGAAAGAGTACATCTCCTTGGCCTGCCAGACACCATTACAAAATGATTTTGCCAAAAGCATAGTTTGAAGCCATTGGTAGAAATTATACTGAAATAGAAAGCTAACTTAAAAGTTACACCAGACTTCCAGACACAGCACTGTACTAACACGGTTCCAGAACTTCCACGCTACAACTGGTTTTCATCAGCCTGCTCAGACTGAACATATAGCCACCTGCCCCACTCCATGCAGACACACACATGGAGCTCTAGAAAATGATATATTTGAGGGTAGAAGAATGGGAAGATAGTGAAGATTAAGAAAAATCATTAAGCCACATTAAGATTCATTTCCCGACATCATGCTCTTCTGAAAATTGCAAAGACTATTTGGAAAACTCCACAGCACATTCAAGAAGTATGGTGATATATACCAAACCCAGTCTATATTGCTGCTGGAGAGACCTGGCAAAAGGCATGCATAGAAATAAAAAAGATGAGGAAACCATTACAGAAGTCAATTCCAGGCCTTGCGTTACTTATAGTAAAGAAGAAAGTATCATTGCTTTAAGAACTAACTGACTATCATTCTCCTAATAGTTACTGGTTCACTGATCACAGCTTGTATAACAGCTTGCTAGCCAGAATGTAATTCAAGTAGGGGTAATGTAAGATTTCATATGAAAAGCTAAAGCAATAAAAAACTGGGGACAGTTTCTGTCCCTCATTGCCATCCTCACTGGTGACAAAGAAAGTAGAGCTTCCCCAGGGGTTCTGGAAATCCAGTCAAGGTCTACTGCGTTAGCAGGAGCTTGCTGAGAAACTGCATAAAAGATGTGGAGAAAAAAATAGAAATACCTAGTGAGGCCCTTCATCCTACAGACTATCTTCAATGGCTCTAGCAAAGCACTCAGCCTGTAAAAATACCAGGATAGTGACAGTGCCACCATGGTCACTTCACACTGAACCCTGAGCCCTTCAGTTCCTGGTTGACCATTTACTCCTCCTGGCCTCTAGTCATTCCACAAACAGGTGGAATGACTTCTTACTTGCTCTTCAACTCAACCTTTTTGTTACTATTATTACTGCCTCCATCCTAACAGGTCTTCCAAATTTGTGTCTTCTATGCAATAGATAAATAATTAAATGGTAAAATTTAGAGACACATGGAACCATCACGGTCATTCTGCTCTGCTTGATTATATATTTTGCACTACATATTTCTTACTGTTTAGATAGTAAAAACGTTGAAGACAAGGACCAGGTCCTTACCTCATGCAGGCTGCAGCATAAAAGGGCTCTGATTATAATTGTGGCTTCTCTGCTACTATTGAGAAACAATTCATGATTATACTTTACTAAACAGGAATTTCTCATCTTAGACTCTTCCACATCTCAAAACAGCAACCCAAACTGAAAGCTGTTATTTTTCAAACTGCCTTCCCTTTCTTGACTGCTTTCTCACTATAAACACATCACCCTTTCCTCCCAAAACCATCTTTGAACTATCCTGCATTGACATTTAATATTTTATGATGGCTGCCCAGTGAATAGTATGTATGCACAGGATAACCATGACAACAAATAATTAGCAGTTTTTGCCTGGCTGAATGCCACCTGTGAAGAAAACAACAATTCGTCTCCTTACAAGAGACAAAGGAAAAGACTGAAGGAGCTCTAAGACATCTTGCATTAAACCATTATATTCCTTCCCTACAGTGTAATTGCTTATTTAAACACATTAAGGGAACTAAGAGTTTCTGTACAGTAAACAGAGACAGTCCCCCACCCCCCGCATCCTCTCCTCTTTTACATAGCTTTAAAGTCAGCTGAAGTAAGGCAGAAGTAATTGGGGTGATAAGCCAGAGCTATGTTTTATTTCTTTTTCAAATTAAAAAGTTTCAGCCTCAACTGGTGACAAAAACTGAATTGGATTTTTCAATTTCTTAGATTGTCATAGGTTGCTTTTTCACTGTTGTCTCCTTTGTGGGCTTTCTTCATTTTGCCTGAACTTGACTGAAAATTAACTGGAACATAAAATGGAAATGCTCCTCCACTTTATTAGGAGCATTTGCCTGTGTTAGCTGGAACTCTGCACTTCCTCTCCGTCTGTTCTCCCTGTGTGCTGAAAGGAGGGGACAAAAATGCTTTCTGCTTCCACCTCAGGCAGGAACACAGTCCATCTCCAATGAGGTGCCATCAATACCTCGTCTCCCCTCATTCTATTACATAGCAAAGATCTAGAAACCCACGCTCACATTCCACTGACTTGTTGAATTGATAGAAGGACAGGATATGGGCAGCAACCCCCTGCTTGCATATTGCTGTGATTCCTATAGTTTACTCTGCCATGGACACAACCACAGACATTTCTGCGGAACTGGGTTGAGAGCTTTGCAAAGCCACGTCGGAAATATCAGCAAAAAGACACAACTTTGAATTCTGTGGGTCGTCCTATCTTCTTGTTCTGGAGCCCCAAACCCAGTGAGCCTGCACAGGGGCACAGTGGGAGGGAAAGCACACTCTAAACACAGAATATTCCTCAAATTCTGCCTACACTGCCCCATTCAAATTTATGGAATAAGTAGTTGCAAAGGCTGAAAAACAGCTGTGTCCCTCAAAAACTAATGCACATAAAAGCAGGAGCCTCCATTGTCCACAGAGCCAGGACAGGCAGTCATTCCTCTGCACTGACAGCACATCAGCACTATCTGCCATGCCAGCCCTCTCCACCTCATATCAAAGCACTGAGAAATCAGTCAGTGCATCTGAGGGCAATAAGAAGAACAGAAATTTCAGAGGAGGTTTTCAGGTAGGCAAAGATTACACTTCCTAAGATTTCCACTCTGCTGTTAGGAAGTAATGTCCCAGAGAGACCTGGTGAGGTCTGCAATTCAGTGTTGGTATTTCCAGTTTCTCAGCAACCATCCCGCCTACAGCATCGTGTGCTTATAAGTTCTGGCACGTCAGCCACTTGGGGACTGTTCACAAGCCACATGTGGCTCTACAGAGGAGCCACTTTCTCTGAACAGGAAGGCTAAGATTAGCTTCCTACACCTAAAATGCCTGCCTCTCAGATAAATGGCACACTTTAAGACATGTAAATGAAGAAAGAGGCCAAGTTACTATTTAAATTCTCAAATCTCTTCTATGAACTGTACTGAGAAATATTACCTTTACATTGAATAAAGAGGTGTTACATGACATTAAAGACTGCGTTGAAATTGCATGCAATACTGAAGAGCAGCAAATGGAAGAAGCAAGGCAGACAAGTGAGAAGATGGGCAAATTGTTACTGAATACATAAACACTGCAAAGTGTTAATCAAGTGTGTTTCTCCCTATATCAAGTTCATGGCATACAGTAAAACATAGCGTGAAAGTTTTCACACGAAGTGCTCTTCATTGTGAGGAGAGAGCAGCACATTTTATTTCCAATGAGATCAGTCTTGTTTGAAGCCTTTACATCTGACAATGTACCAGTCAGAGAGAACAAAATTACTCCTTCCACCCTCTCCCGTATTTCCATACTTATACATACCCAAAGCAAGCCAGTCATTTTCAAAATGTTTCCAGCATTAATGTACCTGATTCTTTTAAATAAGAAAATAAATATGTATTAGTCACATAAAAAGCTTTAAAACTATACATAAAATCTGCAAAATCCGCAGCAACCCATGCTTATTAGCATATCTGTGCCACTTAAAGTGGATGCTATTGATTTAGCTCATCAGATAAACACCCTTACCATCAGCTATGCTTCTCCTGTATTTCCAGTATAAAACAGAATAACAGATACACAATGAAGAGTATTGAAAAGGATATAACAAGTGCTGATGACTTCTCATCCATTATTCCATGCAGAAGCTTCCAGTCCTACATTCCCACTTGCATAAATTCGATCTTATGAATACAGAAGTTCTAAGACTAACTCCCTCAGTAACCAGTTCTTCCCCACTGCTGCTGCTTTTCAGCTACAAAACAGACATTGTTCTCATCACCTGTTGCACCACGGTCCTGAGGAAGATGTGCTCTAACTCGTGCATTCTAAAAAGTGGGTCTAGATTATCCTCAAGTTACCTTAAATACATTATTTTTTCCCTGAAAACTCCACTGAAAGTGAAAGAGAAAATACAAAGGAAAGCAATACACTGAACAATTAGAGTTCCATATTTTTCATTTAACATTTTCTCCTCTCTAAAAAGACCAGCCCGCAGCATTTCCAGATTAATTTTTGAGGTGTCAGTGAGGGGAGACAACTAAGATCCAGACTTAATCTTGTGAGTGCCACTCTCTTACAAATGGTCAAACCTACAAGAGAAGGCAACTGGGATAAAACCAGGGAGTATGAATTAAAGTATTAACCTGCCACAACGGGAATACAGGAAGGTAGCCAAACATGTCCTGAGCACATGCAGCAGCTTTTTTGGCCTAAAATGGTGTCAGTTCTTGTACGAAATGCATCAGTGCTCTAAAGGTCTTCATGGCTAGTCTAATTCTGTATTGCTGCAGCTAGGTGAGACAACAGTCAGAAACCCCTTACCAGTTTTCTTTCTACTCTGTTACCCTTTCACTTACCCAATGCAGCCTGGTTAATGCAAACTTCACAGGATCAAACGTACTTGTCTACATGGTGACATTTAAATTACAAGGGGCTTGCTGCTGTTAAAATTGTACTCTTGCTAGACTACAAAAATACTCAATCAACTGCTTTCAGAGTACACTCTTACAACACAATTAAAGACAAAATACTTTGGAAATATAAGCTTGCTTTCTATTGTATCAGTTTACTTCGAGGCCAGTAAACGGCATATAATGGTAGATCTCAGGTACTGGAAACAACTTCACTACAAGCTCTGAAATACATCACCTATAATATTCTGCACTACCTTTGAAGCTATTTTATAGCATAAGACTACAAATCGATCCTTCTTGGGTTTATACCCAGCTATATTTGTGATTTGCAATGAAACAAGCAACTCTACAGCAATGCCAAACTACTCTACGCAAGACTTAGAGTATGGAGACCGAGCAAGGTACCGCAAACTGTGGAGCACTGAGAATTGTAGCAAAACCAGTATTTAGGTATTCTGGCTATCAGTTACCAAGTAAGCCTCAGTCAGGCTGTGTAAACTGAAGTCAAACACATTGAAACATGCATCTTGTTAAAGCAGTCCAGAGACATTTATGAATGGCAACTTTACAACACCACTGTAGAAAATTATTAAGCCCTATGCATGACGTCTACAACTCAGTTGTAAGATAGCAAGTACTATCCTACATTTTACATTAATGGAGATAAGATACAAATTTGTTCATTGTTTTAACCTTTTCTGGTGTTGCCTCTGTTTTGATTGCAAGCTGGATTGGTTTTATTGTATTTATAAGCTCTAAGCTTTATTTTGCTGATAGCTGACTTGGCTATCATCATTGCATTTGGCAACTAAGATAAAAAGCTGAGTTTTTTGTAAATTTTCTATGGAATGAAGCAAGTACTGCCATGGAAGCAGAGAGGATCAGACTTTGGTAATATTAACTCTGAAATATTAAATACGCTTATGTCAACAAAGGCAATAATGCCATGTATATTGGGTCATCAGAAACAAAAAAAGCAACTATTTATCCAAGATACAGAAACCTGCCTTGAAAAGATTGCTTCAGCCTTATATAATACAAATGCAGCTTGAAATTATCAAGTAATTCAGCTGGAAAAAGAGTCATAATAGTATACTGACATGCTCTTCTTTACTTGTCTCCCTTTGGCCTTATAGCTCCATGTCCTACTCATGAGAATTTGAGGAAGTAGTCTGTTTCCTCTCCGTGAAGGGATTTGAATCCACATGTCTCCCAGTCACCAGAGAAAAGCTTCTCTCAGTTCAAATCTGTCCTCAACCAGCAGATAGTGGATTAAGCACAGAATTTCTGTGCTATCCTGAAGTGGGTCCTTGCTAGGTTTGCTGTCAGGATTATTCTGCTTTGAAAAAAAACCCAACAAACCAAACAAAACAAAACCCAAAACATTTCTACATGGAAAAAGAAATGCCATTTGAATTAGGGAAGCCAGAACAGAAATGTTACGTGGAGGAAATTACCATGTGCTTGTATCAGTAAGTAACCAAACGTTGATGAATAAGCACTAAGCTTTACTTTATTTTCCTTCTATACATGTTTATATGGTCATTTCTACAAGGAAAAAAAAACCTTCCTGAGCAGATTTATATTACCCAGTCACACCCTGTAATGGCACCTCTCTGAGGCAGACTAATCGGCTCTTCTTCCTGCCTGCAGCATATTAGGTCATCCTTCCCCGATAGCCCCGCTCTCTAGTCACACAGGGCACTTCAGACAGAGAGCAAGAAGGACAAATCTGTTCTTCTACAGTCAATCTATATTAAGGGGCTTACACTGCAAAGCAAAGGAAGTGCGGAAAGAGGATACAAATAGATTAATATCATTACAGCTTGTAAACAATCCTAGGAAATTAAAAACAGCCTGCTTGAAGAACAGAGGTTGATGTGCTACAGGCATCCTCCACAGATCTCACCATAGTAACCAGAACAGCCAAAACGTCTGTAGGTATAAATGCTTGGTATAGCATTTATATTTGAAAATATTTTCCTTCATTTGTGTACCACATAATTCTGCAATTGGGTGAAGGACTTTTAAGGCAGCAAAATAATAATCAAAGCCTAAAGGAAATGTCCTTTTTTAGAAAGTGACAGAGAGGGAAAAAAAGAAAGACAGAGTTCTGTAACCTGTTTTATTCACACATTAAAGCCTTCTTTCTAGAAGTATCTTAATAGATAAAATAGCCACTCTGAACAATATACATCTTGCATTCCACCACAGATATTTCTGTATCTGTGTGTAGTGAGATAATTTATTTTGGTAGTTATTAATACCAGCAAAAACACTTGTCTATATTTAGATATACTGAAACACTATTTTCCCAAAGTTCTTGTACTTGAAATGTACATAAATAATCAACAGCCAGCAGCCAAAATAAACAAACAGATAAGTTACAATGAATGCATGAGTGAATACAGTTCTGATTTGTTTTAATTTTTTTTTCATCTTTTCAAGCTTTATGGTAAGTTTTCATTATTGAACAAGTTGAGCCGATAAGTATGATACCTGCTATGCTTGTACTTTATGTTGAGCACGCTCCTTTTAAGCTCACTCTGGGAGGTCGGGCTTCAATCGTAGCCCCCATCTTGCATCCTTCTGGCAGCTCATGCAGACTATTTTGCTGATACCACCACGTCAAAGGGACCAAGCTTCCATCTGCATGTTCCCCTAAAATACTTTGAGTTCCTCCAAAAACTTGCACTATTTTTTATTTACGGTATTTTGGTTGTACTACAGCTAGCAAAACGTGAGGACATACACTAGTAGCCGTGCAACAATCTTGTGCTACAAAGCACAGAATGGATCACTAAGGTTTTCCTTCTTGGTGTCAGAGGAGGGGCACAAAGCCCAGAGACCGTCATCAGGCTTCCTGGCTGTTACAGCAGATGAGAACACTTGCACATTAGAAATGTCACGCTGAGGGCTGGGAATGCCAAGGCACATCTTGCCTGAATGTAGCTGGTACTGCAGCCCTATGTAGGAATGCAACTCAAAATTAGGCATTTGCATAAAGGTTTACTATAGTCCAGCTAAGACATTTTGCAGTTAGAAGTGTTTTCATGGGGCTTGGTTCCTAAATTTCAACTGAAATAGAAGGCATCTTTCTTTCTTCTTCATAAGTATGCAGACTTTATAATTGTTCACAACATAATTCATCACAAAACAGGCTGCCAGCACTGCCATTTTGTGCTGCCACAGAAGATTTTGCCGAGATAGCCATTAGCGCTAATGCTTATCCTGGCAATGGATCATGCTACTGAATGAATTTGCTTGCTGTAATTAGTTGAATTACTTAAAATTAGAGAAGTGCCAATCATTTCTTCAGCAGGGAGATGTATACATTTTCTAGCAAAAATCAAAGCAGTTGTCATAGTCAACCAAAATGAATTCTTGTCTTCAAATTCCCCTTACGATTACAAAACATTTAAAATTAAAAGCCACATGGGCCTTAGTTAACTAATCATTTAAGAAAAGTTCTAAGGGGTGTGGCTTTAAAATAATGATTATGAAATAAACTCATGAGAGTGACTATACAAAAATTCTAAACAAAGATGTGCAAGTACATAACCCACATAATTCCCCAAAACCTATTATAATTCACTTAGCACTATTTAGATATTCAACAACCATTGGTATGTACTAAAAATATAACACCTGGAAAGAGTGACTAAGTTTTGCACTGTGCTTACCACCTTTCACTACAGCCTGCATTGCCTCAGATGCACACCCTTGCCCCTGTGAAGCAACGGAAGTGTTGGAGATAAGTCAAAAATGTAAATCCTCACCGGATGAACTATCAGCTGAGTTTAAACTCACTGTTGTTTTACACCCTCATATCAAGTTTACAAGTCATAAGAGGTCCTGGCTGTAAGTAAGCTACTATTTCCTGGGTGTTTATAGAATCAAAAAACTGCAAGAGAAAACCCACAGATTTCTCAGCATACAGCAAGTGGCTGTTCCTATATTCTTAGCAGTTGAATTCTCACTTTTAAGTTTAATGGACAGCTCAAATATGAAGGCACAGAAATTGCAGCATGATAGTTTAAAAGAATATCACTGACCCTATTCGTTTCAAATTAACATAAACAGGAAATTAAAGTATAATTACAGTGATTGTTAAATGGCTATAAACCCCCCACATCTTCATTTCCCAGTATTTATACTTTAGGAATAACTCCAGCTTGCCTTGGAAGGACGTATCCTCACAGACCCTTATCTCTACTTTTATGAATACTTGTTTCAGGATACCCCCACAACTGGGGCAGCAAACACTACTATTAAGGTAGGAACCCTTGTGTGCCTTGTAGATTTAGTAGCCATTTATACCAAATCAGAACAAGAACGAAGGAAATGAATGGCAAATCTGGGTTTGGAATCGGTATGTATCCACTCTTCACTTTAATAAATACAGACAAAGGCAGGCAATGGCACATCAGATTTACATAACCCACTTTCAAAGCAGATTCCCCAAATCATCTTTTTCTCCCCTCCCTCCGCAAATCCTCGATTGCATTCTCAACTAGGGTATTTTGTTTGCAAGCACAAACTTGTTAACAGGTTCCATTCAGTTCAGGTGAAGTGTGAAGGTCCCACGAACTACAAAACACCTACAAACTGCAAAAACTTCAAGATACTAACACTGAAGCTAGAGAAGAAAACACATCATCATCATATATGTATCTCTCAATACATCATTTATATTACCAAAAGCATATGCTTTCACCTCAATGGCACAAATATAAAACTGTTGTAGACAAATATCATTTAAATGTTGTTATTCTGTAAATTGTGGCTATTACAATCACTTTCCTGCTATAACAGTAGTCACATTTCTCTTTTGGCAATGAAGTATGACAGTTGCCTTAGAATGGGATTTGGGAATGCTTTACTATGATAAACAACACAGTCAGTTGCCAATGAGGACTCAAGTCTTCCATACTTTCCTCCCAGTCCATTGATTTCCATAAACACTATGCTTCTGAGCAAAGACTGAAGAAAATTCTGAAATCCAGGTGTCTACTCCATCCCATGCTGCTTGTTTTGGTTGGCTTTTTTTTTCATCTTGGAAGCAAAACAAGGACAGTTTGCCTATCTCTCCTGTTGAATCCCAGTTAGAATAATAGGTCTACATTTCTTTTATTCTTGATAGTGTAGTATTTCCATATTCTAGGCATAGGTTCTTGGTTGGGGATAAAGACCCATTTTTCCTTTAAATTATGTGTTAAAGGACTAAAGGAGTGATATGTTTATTTGCATCATACTATCATTATATGAAAACCTGACCTTAGAAGAAATGTATAATAATAGTAGTGGGTGAACAAGATGACATTTGCTTATTTTTTGGACTGCTTTAATTTCTGCATTAGTGACTAAATCCAAGCAGTGTACAATATGAATCAAGATATGATTCATTCTGCCATGAATTAATATGCATTAACTTAATGAAAAAAATCTAAAGGTTATTTAAAAATCCCACCAGTGTGTACATGTTCCAAGGATAAAATGAATCAGACTACATAAAATTTCAACACAGTCTCAATCCTGCAACGCGACTGTTTTCAGCCCTTCACGACTTCAGTTTAGACACAAGAGCTGAGTGCCCGCCGACATTTCACATGGCTACTCTGCACAGTGGTTGTAAGGAAACAGTAATTTTGACCAGGAAAGAAATCAGGATTTCTGTATCTGATCCCCTCAATGTTTGATCAAGATCAATAGCATCACACGGCTACTTTGGATCCTTGTGCACAGGTCAATGCTGACTCCCGTGTTCAGCCAGCATGTGACCTACCTTTGTTTCCATGAGACCTGGGTTCCCCTGCACAGTCAATCCTCCTACATTATCAGTAGCTTACCACTACCCCAGTCTCATCAAAAGCAATGGAAATACTCCTCAAACATTTTGATATAGCATCACCTTTACAGTTTAACAGTTGTAACTCAACACAAGGTGGCATCATTTTAAATACCAATAGTAGGTAGAAGATCACAAGGCAACCAAGGTTGAATTTGCACTCTAACAATAATAGCCCTCATCAGTCTCAATATAAACTACAGACTCATTTACTATTGTCATTAATGCAGCATCAGGAAGTTATTTTCTTAGGAAATATGAAAAAATAATGCAAAAGGCTGCTCTTTTCTGTACAGTCCTGAATGAAGTGGCCACTTAATAGCTTCAGTCTCTAATCTGCAGAATCAATTGATTTTTTTTGCAGTTTCATTTCATTATACATTCAGCACCAGGCTTATAAAGATATGCAATCCTTAGTATAGCTTTTTTTTTTGTATACACTTTATTTATATGCTTAGATATACAGGCCTTGAAGACACTATCTTTTCTGCTGAAATTCAGATCCCAGTAGCAAGATGAAAAGTAAAACATTGAAGAGACCACATGCAATAGTGGTGGAATACTTAAAAAAAACCAACACCCTGCTAAAATTCCTGAAAATAAAGATCAAGCCAACACTATGACTGATTCTTTCAGCCTCTTCTATCCTGTCTCTTAACTATAGCAGAGATCTTGATTCACAGTTTATGAGACAGATGACTGGTACGACCGAGTAAGGGGAGAGCTACTCCAGGGACAGAAGCCACTGTGAGAAGAGGCTTGTCAGAACATCCCATCATGCTTTTCCCAACAGACTGAGCACAGATACTGCTTAGCTCCAGATGGACGTATCACACGTTTTCAAAAATAAAGACATAAAGTGAAAATATGTTCCAAATAGCTACTTTCTCTCCTCCCTTCCCCTCTGGTCTAATTATAAATCCATTCCTAGTTTTGTTGGATTTATCTCTGCGTGCACTCTGCAGCACGCCTATCATTATGAATGGCAAAGAATTGCATAATGGCATTGTTAATAGTCATTCACAGAAGTGTGCTGAAATGCATTTAAAAAAAACACATAGGCTAAGTCGGGCTAAACAAGTAGCCTGATTTTAAAACTGCTGAACAGACAAGCAACTCCCACTCTTCAGTGAAGCTGCCGAGTACTCAACACTTGAGAATCTGAGCACTCCATAATCTTTGCTCCTAGTTTGCCTTCTGAAAATTTTGGCTTTAGAGAAAAGTCTATTCAATACTAATTCCTGCCATTGGAGTAAAAGAAACAAACAATTTTTGGTAGAAGTCTGGACTACTCTAGCTTTGTGCTAGTTACAGAGCTTTGACTTGAAATGCGATGGCAGGTTTAAGGGGCAAAGATTTGTGTGCTCAATTTAAAAAACCTGTATCGCAGCCCCATATTCTACCCGTGTTTCCTTATGTCATATTAAGGTAACCTTTAGAAAAATTATTGTATACCCTCGTTTCACTAGACCTCTTGGCTGCATCGCTTTAAGTTTTAAATCTTAAACAGTAATTAATAGTCTTTTCTGACATTTTGCAATACAACTCCAGCCTCTCATAGATTAACATTTTGTTGCCTATTTTAGAATGAGTCCTGTCCCTCCCAGCTGTGAAACAGCTTCAAGCAGAAGTAGCAAACATCAGAAGACAAAACAGTAACTGCATTTGACATAAAGCCCTCAAACTATATTTTACAATCTCACAGGCAAAGTGTTACTGCATATTTATTGTCTAGATTTTGAGTTGCAATTAAAGAGATGATATTCTGGATAACAGGAAAATGCAAAATTTCAGGTATTTTGGATTTTTTCTCATCTTTACAGCACTCAGACTGATTATAGAAACACCCCAAAATATTTTATGTGCCAATCTAAATTCCCTTTCTTATTTCCAAACTCAGAAGGACTTCTGAAAAATGAACAAATAGAAAAGGTGACATCTACCTGCTCATTCATGTTTCAGACAAGAGAATGAACTCCTGTTCTTAAGACGTTTTGCCCAATAAAAATCAGTAGTATTGTCAAGATATCTATGAAGCTAGTAAAACAATGCTATTTTCTTCTGGATTCATTTTATAATACCAAGTTCTATAAAAGAAAGCACAGCAATCCTTGAGTGAAAGCATGAATGATTATGAAGAAGAAATGCTAACACTATTAATTCAAAGTAGTCTTGTTGTTTACTGAACTTTGCTATCCTTTCTGGTTGCCCTACAGAGACTCTGATAAGATGAAAAAAGGACATTTCAGGACCACTAAGACTGAGATCAATTGGGAACTTATAATTTTAATTTCTTAATGTACTCACAGTTCTTTTTCTCAACCTTTAAATTAACTAAGATGCAATACACAAATTTATTTCTGAACTTGCTGAAAGCCATCTTATTATTACTGTGAATTTTTTATATACATACTTTAAAACTCAGAATACTATAACCTAGCAAACTATTTTTAGTAGCACTACTAAATCAGAGAAGGGGTAATGGTTTTAAACTAAAAGAGGGTAGATCCAGGCTAGATATAAGGATGAAATTTTTTATGCTGAGGCTGGTGAAACACTAGCACAGGTTGCCCAGAAGAGGTGGTAGATGCCCCATCCCTGGAAGCATTCAAAGTCAGGTGGGACGGGGCTCTGAGCAACCTGACCTAGTTGAAGATGTCCCTGTTCATTGCAGGGGGGGCTGGACTAGATGACCTTTAAAAGTCTCTTCCAACCCATTCTATGTTTTTTGCAGATCTGTTGGTGTCTAAGAGACCATTGAGAAAAAAGGGGACTGTAAGGGATACACTGACCATTCTTTACCCACATTCTTTGCAAGCAGATTAGCCCTTTTATTTTGGAGTATACTACAAAGTAAATAATAGAATTAAAAATATATGCAAGATGCAAGAAAGAAAAGCAGTAACAAAGCAGTGAGATGAGCACTATGAGAACAGAGGGCTCTTGTCTGTTTGCCCCGTCCCAAATTCCATCCCACATTACTTTCCCCATCCTTCCCAACTTTCCCCCACCAGATCACCTGCTGCAGGGAAGTGCCACCATTTTAAAACAGTTCTTGGTAATTTTGATAAATGATGGAGTCTTTAAAAGGCACAAGGACTATGGTAGCTGGCTGGTGCCTCATCCTCCTTTTCCACACTGCCCATGACAGCAGCTGGGGTCACAGCCAGCAGCCTTGCAGGTCAGAAAAGCACCGCTCTTCCTGCACTGCATGGTCTGCCAAAACATGGAGTGGCATATCTCCTCTAGTGTTTCTAAGATTTGAACTAGATTGACTCACTTTTAAAGGCAGCCAGCTTGCCTGCCTCATACTCAAACTGAACTAGATCACTAGCCTCCTTTTTCTTACTGCCACCGACATTTGTTAGTATGCGCTGGAAGTAATCTATCAGTATCAAGCATATAGGTCTCTTTCATTAAATATAATTTTCAGAAAATGAGCCTTGTTTAGCCCTATTTTACAATTAGGTGTTGTAAATACCATGCTTTGCAATCTGCTGATAAAACCACCCACTCCAGAGATCAGGCAGAATCTGTGCTGCCTTCCTCTCACAGGGAATAGTTTGATGCTGCAGCTCTTCCTGTCAAGGTCATGGCAAAGGGCTGCTGGCTGCCCCTCCAAACTCACCCTGCCCGCCTTGCATTTAGTTTGACATTAGGGTCAGTTTTGCCACAAGAGATCTTCCTTAGATACACACCTACGTGTCTAGAAGTGAAAAACAGAGCAATGAGTGACATCTTAATTTTGTGTTCAAGTTCTTACTGCAACCAACACCTAAAAGCAGAACTTTGAGCCGGTATAAAAGTCAGAAAGGTTGGCTGTACAGATCAGAGTGAAACATTTCATTGTAAAAAGTTCTTTTCATTTAACAGAACTGCAGATTTTCACATGATTGAAAAGCCTGAGACTTGAAAAGGAATAGAAAGGACACCATTCATTGTTAAAATACATACATCTGTAGAACACAAAGGAACAGAGGAGACATGGAGGGAGAGAAAATCCCTGTATTAGTAAGTCAAGACACAGATATAACAAAGATGCCTGGAAAGGGTAAGGTAAATAATTTGTAGTCCCTTTATAGTCAACTTCATAAGAAAATCAGGGAACAGAAGCATGCAGTTGAATGCATGAAATTTCATAGGCATCACACTGGGAATAACTACAAAGGTTTGGCAGAGTGAGAGGAAGTATTAACGTAGAAGCAAATAACTTATTGGTTTTGTTGCATTTGTGTTCTGTTTTGGGGTTTTTTTGGTTGGTTGGTTGATTTTTATTAAACGAAACGCTAGGGGGCAATGCAGAAGGAACCTGCATCCTGCGTAATGCCCAGACTAGGACTGTTTTACAATGTTGACATGCAGCACGCATGGACTCCTATCTCTAGTGCTTGGGACCTTCTTAAAGAAAATTTCAAATCTCTCTCCTGAAAGATAAGTTTTATCATTTCCAGTTTTTCCCCCAAATAGTAAACTGCCAGCAATATAGTAATGCTAAAAGGCTCTGCTTAAATTTGATTAGGCTAACACTTACATGGCTAGTTAAACTGATCAGTACATTTGAGAACTGGGTAAAAACAAAAGGTTGTAGTTCTTGAGTTTAACTAAATCCTAAAATCAACAGCAGAAGTTATGCTCCTGTTTCAGAGTTACTCTGAATGGTCAGCCTTGGATTTTCTTTTCAATTTCTGTTTAATAGCATCATATTTCATGCCATTATTCCACTTTCAAAAGTTCAGCTTTCAGAAAAATCATCTACAGGTCTTACTGAAAATATGATACTTCATTATTTTGTATAGTTTCGTCAATATCTGTGGATGAACAGACATCCTGCTTGGTTTTATTTTAATTGACAGCAGTTGATCATCAAATAGTTTCATTTATGAGTTACTAAGTTGCTGAGTTTATTGCATTACTAAGTATGAGGTTCCATAATAAAACCTTTAAATCTTTAAAAACCACAATATTCACATTTTTAGAGTAATTCTCCCATATTGTATATGTAAAAAAAAAAGCAACCCCATACCTGTTTGCTAAAATCTGCTTTAAGAAGACAACTGTGAACATCTTATTTAGCAGAAGTTTGCTATACCTACTTTGAACCCTTTTCTCTCAAATACTTTGCCAGTAGGCAATTACAACATTACTGCAGTAAGCACCACCCTTGCACTGTCTTTTATCTTCCTATTAAAATATGAGTAAAATAACCAGGTTTAGATTAGCTAGCTCAAACTATATTTTGATTCAGATCCATATGTTCTTTGTTATACACGTTAGCTGTCTCTTTTCTGTTACTTAAAACTATCACTAACCTTACCCTCACAATACTTCTACCCTCCTCTTTTTAAAACAAGGCCAATAATATCCTTGCATGTTCCATGGATGCATTGTAAAATAGCAAAACCCTTTATTTTCATCTGGGACTGTCACTCTCTACATAGGTGGTACATTTTAGATACCTGATAGAATAAGTCTCCTGGATATAAAAGCAAAGCTACTTACTGATTTCTCCTGCCTATGAAATACTTCTTCCTGATTTTACCTTCCAAAACTACTTCAGCTGGTGTTCCTAATGACAGAAAACTGTTTCTTAGCAGGTGGCAAGGAAATGCCAGGAATGTAACTGGTGTGGAAGGGGCTCTAACAAGAAGGGACACAGTGTAGTGTAAGTAGCAATAAGGGAAAGAGAATAATTGCTTCCATTGTCACTTGTACTCATCAGTTCATTCTTCTGAAGGAGCTATACATGAATTATGTAATGAACACATATGAAGAGCATGAAATGTTGCAAACTAAACTTATTTGAAAACAGAATGTTAGACAAAAAAAATTATGTAAGAAACCACCATGTACCAAAAAGGCTTAAGCCTGTGGTGCCCGGATGACTGAAATAGCTGGATCCCACCATGGTTTAGGGTGCACCGGCATCCCCATATTTAGATTTTTTTATAATAAAAGGACACTTAAATAAAGTCCCTCTCTGGGATGTGTCCCTCAGACTCAATATAGTATGAGTGGAAGCAGACGCCAGAATTACACAAGCCATCTTTGATAATAAATTTTCAGCTGGAAAACCATTCAATGTGACACTGCTCTATTCGATAAGGCTTTCCCCTGTGACAACTCCACACTGGCATTCTACTGTAAATATTAATTACTAATTATTAATGATACTGCTTCCCAACCACACACAATAGTAATTAAGTAAATGAACTTACAGGGCTGGTTAGGGGAGCAGGGAAAAGTGGAAGAGAGTCTTCTGCATCACTTGCATAGCCTTAGCCCCATCTGACTAGTGTACATGTGAATCCTACAGCACTCTGTCTGAGGCTTTTATATTCTGTGTTTACATCCTTCACACACAGCTGAGATTTTGCCTGAAGAGGGTCATCTCCATCAGGATAAATTTCATCCTCACCACATATAACGCCTCCTGTTTTATTGTTTTAGCCTGCAAGATCAGTATATCCATATGCTTCTAATGCGTAAACACCCCAGGCACAGCCCCAGAGGGAACCGGGCAAGAAAAAGCTGGAAACCAGCAGAAGAGTCCCTGGTCCTGTCCCCGTCCTGCCCAAGGAAACATAACCCTGGAAAGATCTTCTAAAAATCCTACTTCCTCCACCACCATCTCCTTTCCCAGATTCTCCCGTTCACTCTGTGATACAGATTCTAAGATAATTACAAATTTGAAGCACACCAGAATCATTCAGATTAACAGGGTGTTATCAATACTGTGAATCCTAGATAAGTCTGGGATCTGTCTGGAAAGATTCCTACCTTTGAATTTACATACAACTACCAGAAATAAGTCACATGACCTTGATTGAAAGCATCAATCCCCCCTCAACTAAGAGGATCTCCTTAAAAAAAACATTAGGGAAAATTACACAAATACCAGGTAGTGCAGCACAACTGTTTGCCACCTTTGAACACTTTTTTTCATATTATTTCATTTAAAAAAACCCTAAATTGATACAATTGTTCACTACAGATTATTCCATGAATGACGCATCCTAAAGGAGAAGAGAAGGAGGAACACAGCTTGCAGTGATCTGTTCATTTTGACATTGATATAAGCTTACATCACACTGGAAGGAAAAGGCCGCAACAACAACACAAAATGGTTATATAACCATTATTACCCCAAAAAATTATTCCCCTTAAACAGTAGTTTTAAGCAAAACTACAAAACAGGCTTAATAGTGAACAACATGACGCACCACATTGCTTTATATTATTCCCTTCCACAATATAATAACTCCTTAAAAACAAGTATTCAGACAAATCAATCCTTGTTTACATTCACAATTTAATAATGCGCTATAGAGAATTCTCAGCAGCCGAAATCTCTTGTGAGCATAAACCTGAAACAAGTCTGTGATGGTAACACTTTAAATTAAGTGTCTTAAATATACTTAGCTATGCATTTAATTTAGACATAAGACGATGTGGTGTGTATTACATATCAAAGAAATATTAAAGAAAATGACCCACGTGTAGTTTTTCCTCATCCAGCCAGTTCATGTCTCTCTTTGAACACTAAGGTAAAAAGGCAGGGTTTGCCCTGTGCTGTTTTGGGAATGAAAGGATAACCTGTTGCAGTTTATCCAGCAAATACTTTCAATTACCAACCCAGCACCTGGCTATCAGTGTAACACAAAAACCTGCACCTCCATTAGCCAGCTGGAAAAAAATAACTAGAAGACAATGTGGAGATTACTATTACTTCCATGAAGTATTAAACTATCGTTCATATTCCAAACTTGAAATCTAGGGTGATTAGAAGAGTGACCAAGGAGCATTTATTATATTATTGGTTTGATCAGATACCAAAAGCTTCATCACTTCAAATAAGGACCTAACACCAATTTAACAAAACATTTTTGTAAAACATTAAGATTTAAAACGTGAAGCTGAACCTGTTTTGCATGTGAAAGATCCAACACCTAGGCATGGTAACCTCGTCCAGCATTTGCAATAAAAAATGAGCTACAAAAATCACCCTCTATTTTTTCAACTCAAAACCCTAAATTGCCTACTTTGCTAATCATCTCTCTCCATCTCTGGAAAGATTCAAGGCCAGGTTGGATGGGGCTCTAAGCAACCTGATCCAGTTGAAGATGTCCCTGCTGATTGCAGAAGGGGCTGGACTAAATGACTTTTAAAGGTCCATCCAATCCAAACTATTGTATGATTCCCTGCCAATATACCTTGGTACTTCCAACAAAAATGAATGGAGCTAGTTCCTTCCTAGCAGTGTGTTGGCTCTCTCTATGCCCTGAACCTCTGCAGTACCATCCCTAAATCCTGCCTGCAGTCAGCCAGAGGTGAAGGAAAGCTGCAGGTTCCACCACCACCTCCACAAAGCAGAAGCAAGGTAAACAGACTGAGAAACAAGTCCATGACGAGTAGGGCTCTTGTTTGTACAGACGTACAGGCTCTTGTTTGGAAGTCAAAGTGGGATGCCCAGACGCATTTAGTTTGCTCAATCTGTAATTGACAGATCGATCAAAGTATTTTTAGTTTAAGACATAACCACTGCATAAACACGATAAGCATTTAAACACCTACCAGACCTATCTAGGTGCTGTCACTAAAACCTACTGAATTCTATAATTGCATTAGTCTCAGAATTTGGAAAAAGGAACTCCCAGATGCTAAACAGAGACCCTTCAGGTTCTAAGGAACCTGAAAAAGATAGAATCATAGAATTGTCTAGGTTGGAAGGGACCTTAAAGATCCTCTAGTCCAACCATCAACTTAACTCTGACCAAGAAAAAAAAAAAAAAAAAAAGAAAAAGATTCAAAATAAGTTGAAGCTGGAGCAAGCTGAAGTTTACTCAGTGGGTTAATAAAAAGACTTTATTACAGAAAGTTTTGTATCATTTCCTGTCCCACTGATGACTGCAAAACAGCAACATGTAACTGAAGCTGATCCACTGTGTCTCTTATAGCTCAAACCCACTTTCTGTAATCCAATCTAACTGTAAACCTAATTGTACATAAAACAATTTACTGCAAAGGAGGCAACCTGACCTGGGCTGTGAGTGCCCAGCTTATGGAGTGGGAGGCACTGGAAGTCCTCCAGCTGAGGCGCCAGGCACCATCAATAACCCACATGCAAGCCATCCTGGAACACTGCTCATTGCACTCATGTTCTGCCACAGTACCCCCAGGAGAGGCCACCAAGGAGCCAGACCCCATATGGGGCCTCAGTCCTTTGGGTGATAACATGAGTGAAAGTGTATGGCCTCTATTGTAGAGATGGAAACCCACTATGAAGTCTCCCATTAAACATGAGGAAAGTCGAGAGATTCAACCCAAAAAAAACAGACTAAATGCCATCAACTTCCCGATTCAGGACCCATGGAAAAAGTCAAAGCCATTCAAAGGGTACAACAGCTCAGAAACCCAGTGAGGACATGCTGAAAAAGAATGGAAGAAGGAAAAGGCAACACTGGCCTCAAAGACAGCACCACTGGGAAATGCCTGGTCCATTAGCAGCTGGGAACATGGCCCATTGAAACAAAGGGAAAACCCCCACAAGGGAAGCAAAATCTGGTGGGAAAAAAAATAATAAATCAGGTGAAGCATTTATCCAGAGTTGTACTTCTACTTCCTAGATCCATCCTTCAGAAGGACAAGAACTATTCACACCTGAGTTTTCTGGTAAAAGCTCAGAACTGTAGGACGGACTTACATCACAGGATCAGAGAACCTCCCTCAGGTTTCATGATCTCTCATAAACTGCAGGATTCCTCTGTTAAAAAAGCATGTTTTCAAAAAAACCAAAACACTCATTTCAAAACAGTAAGATGCTTAACTTGCCATTACATATGCTTTATTTTGTTCCAGTCTGATAAAAGGAAAACAATTCTATTACTGTGTACCAAAGTGAAGGTGACAGGAATCAATGCATTTTAGTTTTCCGGGGCAATTCAGAAATTTGTAGATAACAAGAAAATGTAAACATGTTTGATTCAAAGCCTGAAGTTTTAGAAAACAGAACAAATAAAAATAATCATAATGATTGAAAACATCTTTATTCTACCATTTGGTAGACTTTTATTATTTGGACATGCAAATGAGGAATATCTTCCAGAAGTTCTGAGGGCCTTTTGTACTTTATTTTTTCTTTAATATATCTGCAAAAAAAGTGAGATTAAGAACCTACCATATCAATAAAATGAACATTAAAGCTGAACAAGTTGAAATTGGCAAAGCCAAAACAAATCCGTTTATCATCTTATCAAATTTTAAATTTTCAGCACAGGATACATTAAGACTATTGTCATACAGTGAACTTTAAATCTATAAGAACCATTACTTATCCACAGAAACTTTAAATTAACAGTATAGTGTAAACCTTATTTACCAAGACAAGAAGAGAGACAATGTTCTTGTAGAGTCTTTTTGCATTTTATTTCACAATCTAAGCAGATTTTAATTTCTTAGCTTGTCAGGAACAACCCAAATTTAGAAATCAATTTACACTCAAATAATAAGTTAATTTTATTAATATGTTAAAGCTACAAAAAAAATTTAGAAAGGTCTACCTTGAGCATTTTCTTTACTGTTAGCAATGAGTACTTCTCAACTGGGAGCAAGCAGCACTGAATGTTCTCCCCCAACAACCATAATGTGTATGAGAACTAAACATAAATTATCTCTAAATTAAAGAATTAAAGCAACCAAATCAGCAAATCTAGTTGTAAAAGAGAGCTTTGAAAGAAGTGTGATATCACTATGAATCTCAGAAGCAAAATACCATTTCTCATCTTGTCATGACAAAAGTTGGTCTTCACAGGTGCCGAGTTATGATCGCCAGAAGTCCCAGTATAATCATACACACGTAGATGAATCATTGGACAACATAAAGATGAAATGCCAAGACCTCAGGCCCCCAGATATTGTCCCCACTGAAATCAGTAATGCTATTTCAGTAGAGGCAGGCTTTGCCTATAAAGGACCTGATCCAGCTCCATCAGAAGCAGAGACAACTCTTCTCCCAGGCCACTATTGATACTGCATTTTTACAACAGTGGGGAATGGCTTATCACACCTGAGAACCTCTGACTTCTCAGCATCTACCTCCACACAAATGGCCCTGGAAGTTTCTCATCCCATTAAAGACCTGCTGCTCACCAGATTTTCAACCATGTGCAACAACAGAAGAGTCCCCTCTGGAGACAGCCACTAATGCTGCTGAGTCAAAACTTGGAGTTATGACAGAGCAGTAGCTCCTTGGCAGAAATTGTGAAATGTGTTCCCAGTGTAGTGAGCCCAGGCTACTGGCTCAAAAGTGGATTGAGCTAAACCTCCTCTCAGTCCAAAAGTCATAATGTTGGCCGCCCTAAACATTCTGACCCCAAGCACTGATATTCAATCTGCTGCATAAGCAGCTCACCTGCATCACATATTCATATTTTACACAAAGCAACAGTGTTGAAGTCATACTACAGTGACCAACTAAAGGCAGGGAGGTGGATTAATAAACAGATGACTCTAGAATCACATTAAGAGTTCAGCATGAGCTCTCTCCTGTGGACATTCAAGAATAAACTCATTTTACACATTTCTGTTAGTAGCTTCCATTACTGATTTATGCTATACATATACTGAGAGACACATGAGCAACAGTAATTGTGCAGGATGTCTGAAGATCTCGGAGGGAGTAGGAGAAGAGGGGAACAAAAGACTCCCCAGAACAAAACAAAAAAAACCAACACATTCCCAGCAAAGCTTCTGGTATGAGAGTTCAATGTGAAATTTCCCACTACGCAGAAGTGGCTGATGCTCAGAAAGTAACTGTAAGATTGAACTGAAAAGTGTCTTTTACTCAGAAGTTTTGAGGTGGACTAATTTATTTCTTGTTCACGCGCTCCTGATTACCTTTTAAAGCTTCAGAGGATCATCAGTATTTTCATGGCTAATTTCATTCTGGTAGCTTGAATCAGTAGAGGAAAGAATACTTTTCTTTTGTTAAAAATCAAAACACATCTTCTATCTCTAGTGACAACCGAGTTCAATGCTCTTCTATAATTGAGATTCCAAAATTTACTGAAAAGTGATGACACAAACTTACAAGATAAAGCCACTCCATAATGCCTAGGGATTCAACTTGACAGTTTCAAAACACTGACTCTGTAAAAGCGTGACTGGAAATTACAGGATGACTGATGCTCAAGTGCAAGAAGCACAGGCTGCTGGTAGAAAGGAACCCTGAAGTATGGATCAGAGAAAATAATTAGGCTTCCTATTCCAGACCTAATCCTGTTCAGTGCAGCCTCAGCAATATATATTGATATGGTACCTTCATCGTCCTTTGAAAGTTGTATCCCCAACAATTTCACAGTGCTAAACACAGTACTGTTCTGCTTTCATCTAAATTGTCCATCCTTCATAATAAATCTCAGCAACTCCCAAATTGTTTCTTATATTCGTCCTCTCCATCTAGATTGAAATTTTCAGTATACTTGCAGAAAATTCCTGCTTTGGCCAATCTATTTCAAATGCAGTTATTGCAAGTCTTTGTGCTCAAAAGTGAGAAAATATTTGCCAGGTTAAGGCTTATCTTTGTACACCCTAATCACACAACTCTGGAAAAATCAGGATGTGCATTACTGATTGTGGTTTTCCTACAGTAAACTGTATGCGTCTTCCATGGCTGTCCTCCTGCTCTTTCTATATCTTTATTTCAGACATAGTGTAAGAAAAGGAAAACCAAGAGTTGATGAAGAGGGAACGGGAAATGAATGAGTAGCTCAGCAGTCAAAAGAGCAGAAGAAAGACTTGCCATCACTCAGCTCTGAAGATAAATGAGACAGGAGGCAAGGGAAATGCTAAATATGGAGAAAGCACAGCTGCCAAGAAAGGAACTATCTAAAGGGAACAAGAAGGCAGCCATGGAAATGCCCATTCCAGGATACCTACATTTAGGAGGGACAGGTGGCATAACTCACTGGAATCCCAGACCCAGTTAAGCTTTCACCTGGCTCAGGAGTTTACAGCCAAACACCATTTGTTTATCAAACTTCTTGGAGACACTCCTTAGCTAAGTTCTTCATTGGTCATTCCGAAGTTCATCTTTGGAATCATAACAATAAATTTAAAACCTTCCCCAATGAACTGTGAAAAGCAGGGGAAATTTCTACTAGGACCAGAAGAAATGGTTGCTTTTTGTTTAAAAAACTAGTTTCCCCGGGCACATTCTGGTGCAACCCTGTGTTTACCACTGACACACAAGCAGCCTTGGTGCACACTAGTCACAAGGGACACACCTCAGCCCAATGCAGCATATCCCAGCAACAGTTTCAGTGATTCCAACAGCATGAAGAAAAATCAAACAGAACAGTGAAAGAACACTTTTTGCAGATTTAAAAAGCTCTAGCCACACCATATTGAAATGTAATGGTTCACAGTCACGCCCTGGTGGTAGCTACAGCTTGTGCAGCAATGGCTTGAGGCACGTAAGGGTAGGCTTTGCCATTACCTTGCGAGGCGTCAACTGAGTGTTGTGCCACTGTCTTTCAATGCTCACAGCAGTAGTTCACAAATGTAAACATGTCCAACAGCTTCCCCCACCCATATCCCTTGAGACCAATGATGCGTTGTACCAGTCAACAGAGTAGGGATTTGGAGAGGGGAGCTGTAGCCTATTGACCCCAAAGGATATCACCTTTACAAGGTGAAGATACAGGTAGACTATCACCATACATTGCTGGAATAACAGGTGAGACTGCAAACTTTGCTTAATCCTAAATCACCTGGGCTGCTCTGTCTTGTCGGCTATTGGGTTGGTCCTCTAGAAGACACGGATCTATATAAGCTTAAGCCATAAAACTTGGTGTATGCCATAAAACTACAGCTAGATTGTTGACCACCATAAAAATAATTTGTATAACATAGTAAAAATATTAGCATAGTCAAGATTTAAGACCCACCCCAGAATTTAGTTATATTTTGTAGTCCTGAGGCAGTCTATCTACCTGACGGAAGCATTTTGTATGTCAGGAAGGTATCCTCATTTCGCATTAAAAGTGATTTCAATTATATTTTCCTCTGCTGCCTTCCAAAGCTGTTCTTTGCAATTCTGGAAGAATAGAGGGGCCAATCTGGTTTAAATTTGCTTTTTCAACAGTCTTTACTGAATCCTTCGTCAAGGAAATGGATTAACTATGAGGCTGTCATACACTTTCATATGGTAGGAAGGCAAACATACACTCAGAAAATAATAAAGGGCGGGGGTCTCTGCAACAATGATAAACCTTTCAGGTATCTGTTTCTACAGCACTTGAGGAAATTCACATTATAAATTAATATACTGAGTTAATATTTAAAATATGAGTTAGAAAAACCTGAAGAAGTCAACTACCTAGATTTAACAATCTGACTCAAGCGTAAACACATGAAAATCATCCATTTCAATATGGGAGGGAGAAATTACATGGATATCAGGAAAGCAAAAAACTGCAACATAGAAGGGAATAATGAAATTCATCTTTCTAAGCACAGTCTCAGGCAAAAGACTTACACTACAACACAAATTAGTTCCACTGAAACTGCAATTTCATTCCTGAGTTTTGTTTAACCACAATATTTTCATGCTCCACAATATATAAAACTGATCAAAGTGGCATGCAGTAAAAAACATAGCTTTTTAAAAAATAAAAGCTTATTGCAAAACTTGCTTTTCTTGGCAATGTCCATAATATTCATTTACAAGAGCACATGTTGATTATCAGTCTCTCCCTTAAAAAAAGGCTTCATTAGATACCTGTTTACTTTTTAACCCTGTGTTCGGAATATACTAGGAAAACGACAACCACAAAGAAATTCTGTAACTAACATATATTAAAACACTGGTGTATTTAAAAAATGCAAAACAACTGAGTTGATCATATTACTGATTCTAGCAAAGAACACACCCATCAGCATCTAGCATAAACAAAACCATCCTGATTTTACCATCATCCTTATTCTAAACAAATTATCAAACCAAAGCCACTCCACACCCACAAGCAAACTGCTAGAACACAAAACGACTCAAAAAAGGTATTACAGCAGACTGTCTTTACAGGGAGTTACCTTTTTTCCTTTCTTTTTCCTGTGAGCTGGTTTAGTATTTTTCTCCTTTGCTTCCTCACTCATTTTTCAGCAGGTAAAATATACAGGGGAAGGGGAATGAAAGAGATCACTGCTTGTATTCCAACATGCAAAGCCACTGCAAATATTCACAGCACTGAAACCAAAGTCCATCTGCTGACGTTTCTCAGACAAGTAACAGAATAACTGCTGTTTAAAGGCAGTCTCTGCTCCTCCTGCACAGCCTTGAATTGCTCATAGCCTTGCTCTGTTTTCCTCAGTGAGAAACTGGGTGTTCTCACATCAGTCCGATTCCTCTAAAGAAGAGAAAAACCGTTTTCCACTCTCATTCTTAACTAGTCTTTACTCCTGAGATAAGATTTTGTCAATGCTTTCTAGCTTGGTCATCCACAGCCCTTCCAGTCTCTTAAATGGGGTTGATGAGTCACACAGAAATTAGCTGCAGACGGCTGACAAGTCTGAGAAGCGTTTCACCAGCGGATGATTTGCCGTTTATTGCAGACGGAGAAAATGAGGCTGAATTGCTCGGCTTGCCGGTTGCATACAATACCGACATGTGTTGAATGCATCAGGGCATACCAGAAAAGGAAACCTCCAAGAGTGATAAAAGATCGGGTTACTGGATCTTAAAGCCACTCCCAGCCAGATTCAAACAATAAAAGGCACAACACGCTGCTTAAGAAATTGCTAGATGTGATGTTTACGGTTCCAACAGCTCCATATCCCCATCCAAAGGACCTGCAAATTGCCACTCCGAACAATAAGGTTTATAATATTAATTATTCATCTCATAAAAGGAGCAACAATATTTCAGCAAAACACGTATTTACAACTACCCCTGCCTGTGAAAGCTTGCTCCTCCCTTGTACGCCTGTTCCTATGACAGGATTTGTACGGTCTTCTCTACTAATGCAGCTCTCACAGAAGTGTTACGTGCTTCATATATGTGCACGCCTGGCAGATTACAGATCATGTTTCCCCATGCTGCTGACGTACTCCACAGAATGCTTTGGCTACTTGCCTACAATTCTCATAGGTAAAAAAAAATAATAATAATAATCAGGAGAGGTCAGAGACTTCATTGCAATAATTCTCTCCCTCCATGCCCATTAAGACATGTTACACACAAGCCACATGTTATCAGCAGCTGTGACAGCGCTCATTCGAGATGTGGCTAAATTATATCATTACCACATTTAAGACTGTGCACCTCTCCTTAGGTGCACCCACAGATTCCTACACTGACTTTGCCCCTTAGGATCTCTCCCTTCCCACCAAGCTACCTGGGGCAGGGCTGAGGTGAGAGGGTGGAACAGCAACCAGACAACATGCAATAGCCCCATCCACTGCCCTCATACTCCAGACCTGAATTAGCAAAACACTAATCTGCCTGTTTCCAAGGACTCCAGTCACACAAGAGGTGCCAAGTGACAATGACAGGTTTGGTTTTGTTGTAGGTTTCAGGTTTTTTTAAGCAGGCAACCTCCAGTTAGTACACAGTTGGTTTGTTTGGGGAGGTGAGGTCAATATCGGGATTCTTCTGCCTCCCATCTCGTCTTCCCACCCTTCACCCTCATTTCAGTAGCATTTCACTCATGACAACCAACACGCACACCACATACTAAGAAAAGAAGATTTAATGCACTGATTCATAATGCTATTTGTCTCAAAGCTTTCTCCTTGTATCATTCTCCACAAATGAATTTCAGTGAGCAACCACAACAGCACCATCACACAGAAGCTGTTCTCTGTGCATTGGCAACAAGTCCTCATACTCGCCGTCTTCATGCACTGAAAACATACCAGTGCCACACCTGGGGCTCCAGACTAGGGACATCATTCCCCACATCAGCCTGGTAAGGCTGATACTTTGCGGAACTGTACCTCATAATATGCAGAGTTTAAATAAACACTATCAAGGAATTACTGAATAAGATTTACCTTGAATCTTTCCTTAAGTCATTGGCACACAATAAAATTTATACTTATATAGCAGTACATTTGTACAAAACACAAACACTGTTGATAATGCACAAAACCCAGGAATTCAATTGTCACTGGCAGTTTGTTTCTAATGGCCATCTCAATGAAAGAAAAATAACCTCAGCCTTTCCCAATTTCACATTATTTTTATAGATGTTATGTTACAAACTAAAGTGCTCTCTGCTGGTTAACAGTGGGTAAAACAATGCTTAAACACTCAAAATATCATCCTATCCTAATGCATGTGCAAAGCAAACCTCCTCTCTTCAAGGCTATTTTTTTTACTATATGTGCATAGCCCTGGACAACACATTATTTACTGAACTCTACCTATTTGGACTTATTCCAAGCACAATTCAAATGTGTCTTCTAAAAGCAAGTTAAGGTTTGGATACGTTTAACTGGCTACCTAAAAGAAAGCCTCTGTAAGTTGTGGCATGATTAGCTAAGCGTTTGCATATAAAGTCATTTTGTATTACTTTTTAAATGAAAGGGTCATAAAGAGCAGTCATGCTTCTTCAGGAATAGAAATAATAACAATTCTTATTTCCAGAGCTACCTGTTATCTGTCAAGAAGTTGACATGTTCAAACCATTCTCTGAGCTCAGGTATGCAGATGGAAGAACATCATAGGTTCCCACTGAACTTCAGTTATTTAGCTGTGTACCCCTGAGTCCAACCCATGATATAAAAATTGTATTTATTAGGTTTTAGGACTCAGGTCCTGTTCCTCACACAGCACTTAATTATTTCTGAACCATCAATACCTTCAGCGGCTACCTACTTCAGAACGCTAATTTTTCCTATTTTCTCTCTCATTTTCACAAAATGAGTAATCTCCCAAGCACTGGTATATTTAGAACATGAAGGAAAAATCCAGATAAGCAATAGAAGAATTTTATAGTCACAAGATGCTCTGAGAGGTAGGAAAAGCTCTCACACTCCTCTCCCCCCATATTGCTCAGCTAACCATAGCAACCCTGCTGAAAAGAAATGGAATGAATCTATCTTCTGCCATTTGAAGTAATCACTCATGTGTCAACATTTAGACCCTTTTATGAGTTTTTTTCATTTCCTCCTAACCTCAAAAAATTTTCCTAGTTCTTTTACTCCATGTAAATCCACTAAGACAGAAGCAGCAGCTAAGTATTAGATGTAAGAGTACTTAACAGAAATACACCAGAGATTTCTTAGGAAAAGCTTTTCGAAAAACAAAATTCTTCACATCATGCCTTTCAACTTTATTCCTTTGCAGAGCCCTCAAATTATCTTTAATAGTAAAGCTACTGTCAAGTGAATGCTGACATCAGTCCATCTCTAAATTATACTAAAAAAATTATTCAAATTAACCTTCTTCCATCCCCAGGCTTTTAGCATACTTGGTGTAACTCTGTGTATTTAAATGCCTAAGGTAACTGAAGTGGAAGGAGAAAAGTCAAACAAGACTGCCTGAAAAAAAAAATTAACATTTCCAAACATCCAAGAAAAGTCTCTTATGCATATTAAAGAGCTGCCATGAGCACAAAACCAGAATAAAAACCGCAAACAATTATTCTGAAAAAAAAAAAAAAAAAACAACAAAAAAAACCAAACACAAATGACAAAAGAAATCAAGGAAGATTTAAACCTTTAGAAGTCAGCTCCAAGTTAAAAAGGGCAAACAAAATTAAGACAGAATTGCCTTAAATATGCTAAGGAAGTGTTGGCATTCAGAAACAGTCTGTGCTTAAACATATTACAACACTGCTGTGATCAAAGCAGTAGTTCAATAGATCACAAATTATGGTTACTATCTACTGTCTAGTCCTTGCTCACAATCTTTTTTTTTTTTTTTTTATAATGCTCTCAACAGGTATTTCTTTGTTGAAATGCACATGTATATTTTGGGTATGTTTTGATAAGCTACAGCAAAGGAACAACATCCAGAAGTTTAACACTTTGCAATTGCATAGCTCCTTGAAAAACTGAAATTATTACTACTGTACTTTAAAATCTTTAGATTATTGATGAGAACACAGACAGATCTCCCTGTAACTTACTGCTTAATTACAGTAGCATCTAGAAGTGAACTTTCACAACCTCGTTGATACATATCAGTTCTAGGACAGTTCTATTTTTAAATCAAAATAACTCGCATAAGAGGACAAGAGGATAGGCCAAGTTCTGTCTATCAGAACAGTTCTATTTATAAGTTAGAGTGACTTGCATGCAAGAAGCAAGGGGTATGCAACTTGTTATTAGTAACCTGTTTTGTAACTGCGTGCAACGGGTTCTAAAAAAGAACAACTATGACAGTTACTTGCTTTACCAAAACAACATCCAAATCCAAACTACTTCAAAGTCTAATTAAAGGACTAAAGAATATGGACAAAGCAGGACAGACAAAAGGCCAACTTGCTCATTGTATGTGTAGAAATCTACAGGCTTCATTTAACAAAAGCTTGTGGCATTCAATGTTTATTACAAGATCACTTTGCAGATGGGCTACTTAGTACTTCCTCTTGCACCTCAAGCAATATTCTATGCTATGATAAGCCAAAATTCAAGGTTAATCAAGTATTACCTAGACAGGAATGGAATTTGTGCTGAGAAGGTAGAAGGCCAATTAACCCTAATCCTCTTTCTCTAACAAAATTAAAACGAACTAAAAGTTATACTCCTTTCATGTACAATGTATATTTTCCTTTCAAATGCAAAAGGAATCATTTTGTGAAGACATTAGAAGCTAAGAAAAAAAATAGTTCTGAGGGCAGTCTTGATTCCTCTTCAAATTCCAGAATTTGAGAAAAATGCCAGTTTAAAAAAAATGATGATTCAAATACTTCATTACTAACTTCATAAACTTATAATACGCTTCTAATGCAGCCTATTTACCAATCTGCTCCAGTTTGCAAAAGTGTATGTGTGTAGAGGTCCACTATCCTATGCCAACATAAAAACAACCCAAAATCCACTTATCTTCAGGCTAAGATTATGAGAATAGAGTGGTGGTTACCACTTAGTAACCATGCCTGGTTACTGGCATGGTCCACTATAGACTCAATTACCAACCTGAAGATTTTTTGGGCTTAAAATCACATATTATAGGGTAGCATTGCCCCACTTCATCTCCCTCCTCCTTTTAAATGGAGATGTATCATCAATTCAGACCTAGAACAACATTCTAGGATAGAAGTCAACTAAAGCCACAAGAAAAAAAGCCTTCGGATTAAACCCTCTATAAAGAGAGATGCAAACTCTCCTGCATTATCAGGAAAGAAGTTACTGTAACTCCTTCAGGAGGACATCGCAGAAAGATTTATTCTGATCTTAGAAAGACTAACTGATAATAAAATAGAAGCAAAGGCAAGGCAACCCATGTTTTAACTCAGGTTAACAAGTTAAAGTTAATTTTTCTATTGAAGTCCAGGGCTGAACACGTAATGCTAACATGAATCAAAACCAAGCTTTCTTGTCTTCACAATCACTTTAACATATGTTAGCTAACTGAATTTGGGAGCCTCGAGGACAAACATATCCCTTGAGAATGGAACTGAAGGGAGTCTGGGAGCGAAGCCCAGTGTGGCTGGGAAGTTACTCTGAGGGAGAGAGCAAGCAAAGAGATTAAATTTCCTCTCTCAATCCCTTAAGGGGGGAAATTAGTTTGCCTTGAAACATCCCTCAGCACTCAAATTTGTAAGAATTACAATTCATTAACAAGTGGATACTAAACTAAAAATTAGGTAAGGAACAAAAAGTCATACCACAAAAATCCTACCAAATTTGTTAGCTAGTACAAATTAATTATCTGCCAACTGTGTGTGAAGATAGTTACACAAAGAGAACATACTTTATATGTAAACTCTATAAAGTCCTGTTTACCTGCTATGAGATACTTCATGATAGATTCCAATTTTGATTTCATTCCTTCCATATTTTACAAGACTTTCTTTTTCCACTGTTATTTATAGGGGTTTTGTTAAGTTTAAACCTAGAAAACCAGAATATTTTACTAAACTAAGATAGCAGGTTTTACACTAAGCATTCATGTTGTTGTCAGTAAAATCTCGTAGAGGACAGATGGGAGTGAGAGAGCCCTTTTTGTTAAGTTTCACAGGACCATAGTGTGGGGCAAAAAAAGTTCCACCCTACAAAGTAATATTTCAAACTACGTATTTCAAGATCCATTTACATCAGAAACCACTGCAGGCAGAAGTTTGCCTGGAGCACAAGGTGCTTCCCAGCATGCAGTGTCTTCCCGTTCTTACATTTAGGATACATGAGGACACAAATATGCCAAGGGGCTGCCTTCTCCCAGGACTGTGGCAGCATCACGGCCAGGGGCAGGTGTGTGTCACCTTTCTGTGGTGGTTTCTCCACAGTGAGCCATCAGGCCATCATGTCATTACAGGAGTTCAGCAGTTTGGTTATCAGACAACAGGGTCCCAGAACACCACATCTCAGTAGTTGGTGTACATTAGATCCAGCCTAACATCAATCCCATTAAACCATATATGTAAGTCAATGGAAGGTAAGAGACAGATGAAGCAAATCACACAGAGGTGCATGTGCAGCCTCTTTATTTGTCAGAATAATGCTTATTTTGACAATCAGAGAAAAAAAGGACAGTAGCTTCACACACAGGAAAATGGTGTAGGCTTTCAGGATAGATAATTCACAACCCTACGAATTCACTGAAATAGTGAGTGCTGAACAACCCAAATTTAGCTTTGATTCTTGCCTCTAGGTGGCAAGTTTTTTTAAGCCAGACACTCATCTGAATTTTACTGGTGTTATCGCAGCAGCAAGAAAAGCTGGGGTTCTTTTAAACACAGGGAAAAAGTTATATTGGAGCAACTCTGCTTTGGGACTGCACTTAGAGAATAACACTGCTAGAGTATCTAGCAGCTTTTCTCCCTAATTAAGGAGAAAAATGTGCATCATGACATTTCAGTTAGGTGACAATTTCTTCATCTCTTACTTTTATTTTAAACCATGATATCATGTGTACCCACTGTAAACATCATTTTAAATTTGCAAGAAAAGCATGAAGTCATAGCACTAACTGAAAAATGCATAATACTAAAACTTAAAGTTTCCACTGTGAAATATAAAAAAAAAGTTTTTTCTAGCCTGATCACTATTACACCCAAAAGTACCTTAAATGTGTATAGGAGCGAAGGTTTATCAGTCATCTGCCCAAGTGCCTTTCAAAGAGGAAAATTCCCAAACTTAATATGCAGATGATATCTAGTGTATACTGTAATAGTTACTGTGACACTCCGTGTATATTTGCATATAGACAGCTATACTACAGTATAGTCTTGAGGTTTATCCATTTATATAGCCTATCAAATTAGAACTTTTCCCCTCCAGAGGAAAAGTTTTCATTGAAATTTTTCAGTTCTTTTACAATTCTGACAAAAATATCACCAAGAAAAAAATATTTGGGGGCAAGGGGGAAAATAGGGAAGCGTTGTTCCCATTCCTCTCTTCTCATGCAATATCTTCCTCCTGCTCCATGTTTTAGGAAAGAGAAAGCATGGAAAAATAAAGCCATTTTCATGATAAACAAATGATTGGTTTTGGTTTAGTTTTTTCAGTTCTCCAATAATGAAAGCAGGAATTTTTTTGCTCAGCTACAGCACAGACAAAACAGGTGAAATGATAGCAGTAACTATTTCACAGAGCACCAAATGCTAAGTTATATCCTATTTACATTCAACACCGGATGCTAGCCATGATTAGATTTCTCTCATTAGAAGATGTGTGGATGGGAATAAATTCACAGATATTGGAGAGACAAGGGAAACCAGATCAGAGAGAGCACGTACGAGGTCAAACCAGAAAATGCATTAAATCCTTTCATTCGGTAATATAGAGAGACACTGTTATATTTATTTTCTATCACTGTGTCCATAAGTTGAAGTGTCCCAGAGACTTTCATCATCTAATAGCAATAAATATTTTTCTTGCTTTGATGTGATTTTTTTTTTTTTATTTAAAGTCTCAGGTAAGCAGCATAAGCAGTTTAGAGTTTCATCTCACCCCAACATGACAATACATACTATATCTACCAGAAAGATTTTTCTTTAAAAACCCCAGTAATTTAAGAACACACATAATCAGAATAACTTTAAGCTGCACTAGGTTAGTGCCTATTGATTAAAAATGCTCACTTCCACTTGCAATTATGAAAGCAATTTGCATACAGCTCAAAAAGGAACAACTTCCATCTATGAAGTCTTTCAAATATTTGCTTCAGCAGAACCGAATCAAAACTGAGAGCTTCCTTTTACAATCTGTTGATTTATAACACCATAATAATGTTAAACTTTATTCCTAAAATAAATTATGATGATTTAAAACAAACACCACCTGTAAATTTTATTTTCCTATGTCTATAGAACTTCCAAGAATCTTTTCAGACCTGGAAGTATATGAAATGTTCTCTATTAAAATGTACAAATAATAATAATAAAAAAATAAGCACAGATGAGCACCAGCTAAAACTGCCTTTTCGTTAGGCTCAGGGTAAAAAAAAGCCCACAAAAAAGTCAGTGAAGTACTGGGGGGGGCACGCACATGAGTGCATTCTTGTCCTGTTTCTGTAATCACAAATGTGTTCTGTCATGCAGAATACGGATTTTCAATTTTAGCCAAGGGCCAATTTGAGTTTCTGGGTTGATATTAACTTAGAATAGCTTTGAAAGAAAGGGAAATTTTCAACTTCTTATAAAATGAGCAGAAAAAGCTTCATAATTAAGTAATTAATTCATGAAGTCATAATTGATGCTATGGCAACAGGAAACAATACTTGGCATTAAATATAAAACACAACCAGATATAGCGGAAGGTATTAAAAGTATCAAACTTCCAGATTCACGCAAGTTGCAGGCTCCAAAACTGCACTCTCCCATTCAACGCAGTTCAAAATTATCTTTATTAAAATGACTGAGGAAAAGCACACAAAAAGGAGAAGCAAGAAAACGTGTCCCAGAAAGTCAACTGAATTCTAGAAATCCACAAGATCCTTATTATTTATAAAAGTTACATTTACAAAAACACAGTATTTTCCTTCAATGCAACAGATCTTCTCATACTTTATATTCACGACCCTGAAATATGTGAGTAGCTTTATTTTATTATTATACCAGATTGAAATGAGGAAGTCTTTTTCTTTCATTCTCACCACCCAACTGTATTTTAATTGGGAAGAAATTGATTTTCCCCAACTCATGACTGTTTTGCCCATGATGGTAACAGGCAAGTGATCTCCCTGTCTTTATTTTGCTCCATGAATTTTTTTTAATCTTAGTTTTGCCACCTATACTGTTGAGGAGGGGAATTAAGAGAGTGGTTGGGTGGACATCTGGCTGTCAGTCAAGGTTAACCCACCACACCAGAGAATACCCACAACGACAATCACTGCTGTCTGGAACCACTGCACAGACCTCATGATAAAAACCAAAAGTTATCTAAGCTGCAATATTATGGTCTTTAGAGGTGCACGTGAGGAAGAAGGACTGACATTCATTTAATGCCTATGATGAAAAATTCATTTTTTTTTTAAATTAGGAAATCCTAAGGAAATAAAACAAAAAAGACCCTTTGTATTTGGAAGGATACAAAAATTTAAAGAAAAAAAAATTCAGCAAAAGATAACTATCACCAAAATGTTCTCGTTATGTCAAGTATATTTTCCTATTCCTCTTATCCGTTGGAAGGTAAGTAGGAGAAAGAAGCCACCATTTAAATAGCTAAAACATAAGATATACTTTGTCCTTATGGCATATAAAGCTTACATATGCAAAGCAATACTTAATGGGCACTTAAGGCCTAGAATTCCACATCTGCAATTTTACAGCGGTACTGCAGAAATGCTTAAGTGAACGTAAGCAGCAGCAAAGGGAAATAACCTTGTCTTTCTGAAGCCATGAACCAGGCTGCTTAGAACACAACAGAACAATTTATAATGATTCCCATCTTGCAAATGTTGCTGCTATGATATGAGTTAAACACCTGAAAGGGTCACTGAATATGATAGTTTTGCCAAGCTGTTGAAAAGGAGACATTTACCTGTGCTGCACTTTTAATGTACAACCTACCCTCTTCTGGAAATGCTCACTTTCAAGTACTGAAATAACTTGCTGAATAGAGAGTTGAAGAGATATTCAGGAATAGAAACCATATAGCATGAAGTTGCAGAAGAACATCCCTGGGGGCAAAGGGGTTCCATGTTAAATTTCCTCTCATCATCCGCACACAACAAATAACTCCTGTTGCTGCTGAACAGCTCCTTGTAATTGTTTGGGCTGTTTTTCATTTGAGATTAATCTATAAGGTTACAAACATGAAAAATATAGTAATTCCAATACAGAGACAGAATGAAACAATATAAATGAGCAGCACAGGATTCAGAGAACCTCGTAAATGATGCCAGAGAATCAAAAAAAAAAAAGAAGTGAAAGTATGTTCCCTGATTCAAGAAGTCCGGTAGTTATAACTCTGCAAAAGTGTAGGATGAGGATAGAGTTTATTTAAAATAATATCATGAAGGGTGCTTTAAGTGGCAGCAAAACTGACATCGAGTAATATTGATGCATTACTGGTTTACACATCCAGAAACCTCACTGCTGAGACTCCAGACTATCTGCAGACTCTGGAAAAATTCCAGCACTCCTTTTAGAAAATACCTGAAAGGGTACAGCATCCTATCCAAAATTTGAGGTACGAAAAGATCATTAGAACCAGCTTTTACAAATCCCATTGCCAACTCACTGTTCTATTAAGGGATAATTGCCCAAAAGGTATTCAGGGTTAAAGAAAACTTGACTATTTCCGCCACAAATGACAGGTAACTAGACACTTATTAGGTATAGAAAAGCTTGCAGCTACCAAGGCGCAGAGAGACATCAAAGGAAAACCTCTTCTGGTCAGGAGTGTCCACTTAAAAGCACTGTGTATTTTCTCAAATACGAAACCACTGTTACAATCTTACTCAACTGAATATATTCTTTTCCCTAGCACAAAACTGTATTTTACTTTACAAAGTGTTTACTCAAACACTCTTCAGTGCTTACGAATTATAAAGGGATATACACATGAAGCTCTGGGAAATTTTCTGCAGTGTCAGTCCTAAATCAAACAGAAGCCATTGCACTTGTCTAAGAGATTCTGCTGAAAGAACAGACACTTTTCCAAGGTGCAGAATGAAAAAAAAAAAAATCAACATGAGGACAACATGCATCATCTAAGTCCTTCAATGTGCTGGTAGAAGTCAAAGGTCTTATAAAAAAAAAACTATACAACAGAAAGAGCACAACTAGATTATGGAAGGAAACTGACTGGAGAGGTAAGCAAGAAGCTGAAAGGGCTTTCCTTCTCATCATCTCAGGATCGTTAGCTTCCCCTGCTGTCAAGGGCTTTCTACCACCTTGTTTCTCTACAAAGAGCTCCTAACATAAGCATCGCTGCCTGCTCCTCCTTAGTCATACCCAAACATGGAATATTGTGAAAGTATCTGCTCCTCTGGCCTCCAAATAGTAGTTTTCCATTACATCTACTATCATTTTCCACAGTAGATAAAAGTCACAAGGGTGTCTAGACCAAGAATGAGTACGATTTGCAGCTTTCTAGTCAAAACTGTTAAAAACCTGTAATTCACGAGTGTAAGTAAGATACATGCTGGCATAAATAAAGGCATAAATTGGACATGGCATAGATCAATTTCAATGCCATCAATGTAGATTGAGTTCACAAAGCCAAAACAGTCAAACTGCTCGTCTTCAGGGCTGCCCAGTCTTTCCTTGTTAATACAAACAGGTTTTCTCACTTTCCACTACTGTTATAAACAGCATCCTTTAAGGACCTTTAAATCCACAAGTTTAAAAAAAGCACATTTGGTTGACTTTCAGTTTCAGTTATAATTTCGTCAAAACAAACACTGCTTTTCTATAACTTTCAATACGGGAAATCAGCGTGAAGGTTTTCAGGCTTGAAATAAGTGAATTATTACAGCCATAAAAAGCTCTTTGAGAGAAAAGCTCTCTTTCCATCCATCAACAACTGTACCTGCCACAGAGCATTAAAGAAGACCCATAGATGTCATTTTTACTATAACAATGAAGTGAATAAGTTCTTAAATTTGTTTCCCCGTTTTTCTCATTTCTGTTCACTTTTTTGAGCTGCATTATCATTTATCTGAAAATTCTCAAGAGAAGTAGGTCCTCAACAATAGCTTTGATCTCATAAAAAGAAAATTGAGGTGTCAAAGGAAAATTTCAGTAAAAGGTTTAGTTTAAATATCCATTCCTGTTCTAAGCAGGAGAAACAACAGCAAGAAAAGACTGAAAGCTCTGACTTTGACCTTAAGACAATTTGTTTTAGTATTGCTTTTCACTTAGCTCCCTCGTTAAGCCCTCAAAATAAATCCAAGGAATCTTTACCAGAAAGAAAAATAATCCCACTTTCTTGATATGTTGCTGTGTTACATGAACTAGTTTCCCTGCTCAAAGATAATCTTTCCAGCTCAGCAATCATGCCCTCTGGCTTTTTCTCTGGACAAATCCTTACATGTTATCCACATGCCATTTCATTTCCACATTATTTATATATCAACACTTACAGACTCTTCTTGCTGCAAGAAGTGCCACAAGAGTTTGCAGCAATAATGGCAATATTTATTCTGATAACAGGAGGCATTAGCGGGAACAGCTTTCCATATGCTGCATTAATAAGGTAGACATTTCCCTATCTGCATGCTGCCTTGTTCTCCAGAGCAAATTTCAGCTTCTTTTGATACAATTTTGATAGCCAAAAAAAGCAGTTTAACTTTCATTACCACAGCATGTAAGTCTGAGTGACCATTAGCTAGAAATGTTATACTTAAGAAGCCCGTTTTCAAAGTCTTAATGGTTGACCAAATGAACCTTAACTCCATCCGATTATTAAACTCCAGGGCATGTCATAAATGCTTCATAGAGACATCATTATTATTACATATATCATTATTATTAGCACGTGTCCAGAGAAAAGTAAAACAGTCTGAAGACATGTGCATACATAGCACTAAGCACTGAAATAGCTCCAGTTTATGTAATGATTCAGTTTCAAACTGCAAGAATAAGCTAGCGAACACTGCTTCAAGTTATCAATATTTTTCATAACTTAAAAACGAAGGACAGCATTGTTCACTTCCTATAAAAGCTTATCAGCTGGTTAATTAATTCTATCAGGCTGAACATGGACAGAGGAATTACTCTGGAAGTAGAATCCCATCTTCCACTTCATTACACTTACCCAATTATGTTTAAAGAGTTAGAGTTGGCATCTAATCTTTCTACTGTCGTACAGCAAACATACTATTCTTTGCAAGAGCAGTTTAACAATAACTTTGGCACTTTTGCCCTTCCTCCAATTCACTCTCCTTCCCTTTTCCCTTTGAAATAGTGTTATTTGCCACTCTGTCTTCCACCACTTAATCTGCCTTTTGCTGATTTTTGAGTTCAATATTCCACCTCAGCACAACCACTGAAATCACATACCGGCCAGTGCATTTTGACATGAACCCCTCCATTTTAACCTGTCTCATCCATATGCTTTCTATATACACATCAGGTCCCTCCACATGCCACCTTGATCACACATCTGACTTTGCCTTTTGCATGCATACCAGCCTTTGGGATCAGTGCTCTTTGGTGCTCATCCACCCCACCATGAAACACTCATGATTTTGTTTTAACGTCTCCACCTTCTTCACTAGCTTCTTCCCCCCTTTCTTTCTTGTAGTTTTGAGAGACCCAAGACTTCCCTTTCAGATTATTTAATTCCTTTCCAGGCACAGGTATCTGCTCACTTCCCACATACATTTTGGTCTCGGTTTCATTTTGTGTAACATCACAGCTAATTCATTCCCACACTGCTAGCATCTGCCTTAATTTTTATAGCATCTTTCACTGTCTGTTTATACTTGCTTTTTCACTTCCTGGTCTAGCGTTTTCCCGAATTTGTTTCTTCCCATATGTTTTCTGCCTCCAAGGTCTTTCTCACCATCCATACCCATTTAACCCATCATGGCTATTCTTTCCAGGTTTAGTTCCCAAACAGCCTAACCAGTTCATTTTACACTTTGTATCTTCCAGGCATTCAGGAATTTTTGTGGCACCCCTTGAGGTGAATTAAACATGATTTTTGTATTTGAGCATAAATATGTAACAAATAATGCATTGGACAGTCCTACTGTCATAAGCAGTTCTACAAGAAGTCTGCAAAAATGCATCAGGAGCCGATTCCTTATATACACTTGCCCCAGCACCAATCCTGTGAGCATGAGGGTGGGACTCCTCACCCCAGTGCTGGGTTTATCCCCCAGCACCAGCTCTGCTGCCCAAACACTGGCATTAGCAATCGCTACAAGACAATGATGTGGCTGTTTCTTCTCTTACCTACAAGGGAAACTTCACTTCTCTACAGGAGTCACTCTGTCTCTGGCACTTTTGTTTCCAGTCAGTTCAACTTCCAAATACAGGCGGACCTTCTTGCCCTCCATGCCAAATCATTCCTCCATAACAAATTACTACTACTGAGCACTTAAAATTTTAATTTCCCCTTCACAAGCTCCAATGCTTGCGATTCATCCTTTTCTTCAGTTTCTCATACTCCTCAAATTACTATCAATCTTATTCCTCATCTTTGTCTTGAGGGATAGTAGGAAAGGATGAAATTCTTTCACAATTTGGACCCAACTGAAAAGTTTCCAACGAAAGTTACACCCCCCCATCACAACAGCTTCTTCTCTCTGCTTCAGGTGAAGACTTCCCACTGAGGAAGTCAAGCAGTGTTGTTTCTGGCAGGATGTAGTTATGGTAGTTATGGTAGTTTCTATGCACAAGAAGTACAAAGTCATCAGCTTAAGTAGACTGCTGCAAAGCGACTGGCATCCCAGAAACCTCAGGCATACTTCACTGCTTTTCTTAACTCCAGCTTTTGGGTAATTTCTTGATGTTGCTAAAGATAAGGGTTGCTTAAGCCCAGGAGTTTTCCTTGTCCTTAGCCGATTGCTTCTGTGAGTAGCTATTGCTTGAAGTGAGGTTTCATTTTTTACCCCTCCTCCCACAGGTGCTGTCCAGATACAGCAAAGCGATCACATAATGGAAGTTTGGAGATAAGCCCAGAAGCTTTGCCATCTTCTGCCAAGGTATCATTTTGGCCTGTTACTACGGAAGCGAGGAAAATATAATGCTGGAATCTAAACCTCCTTCCCAGCACTTTGCATATGAAATTGCTGCACTAAGAAATAAAAACTTTTCTTGCAATTAGAGGAGAAAAATTCAGAGTTGTAAACTATTTGAGAGAAAGGCAGGGAATATTAACAATTAAACCAAAAACTCTGTTATTAGTTTGGGGGTGGTTTTCTACTTGGAAAAAAACCCAGGAATACACCTAACGTAAGGTTATTATTTTTTTATTCTTCTACTGTGAGTAAAGTAAGAACTAATAGAAATGAGTTAACTTTGAAAACTGAATAAGTAAAAAAACCCAAAACACATATGTCAGTGATACTAAGAGAAATTGGGATTTTACTGATTGCTGATGTTACTGATATCCACTACTACCATTTCTGCTATACATAATTATCAAGGGGCAATGGATTTCATTGTCTGTTAACACAGAGTAAGACAAAACAGACCAAACTAGAACTGGAAAGAACAACTTGCATTACAGAGAACCATTATTGTGATTTATGTATTTATGAAAATGTTCTAAAAGGAATAGCGTACAATTGGTTCCTAGCTAAAGCAATATTTGATTGCCAAAAATAGCTGTACTAGCTGACTGGTTTGTACTCCAGAAGACGGAAAAAAAGCTTACTTCTCGGCCATGGTTATGAGTTTTCACATTTACAAAGCAGACAAAGCTTAAATTGGAAATCCCAATTATTTTTTTTATAAAAAAAAAAAAGACAACACAAAACAATTGTGGAACATTGTCCTACTCTACCACCTAGCACACTGCATCTAAATTACTTCAGCAGTCCTAGTTCTCACATGTGTCTGATTTACATGCAATTTCATAAAATGTATATGTAAATTGTTCTTTTTACGTCAAGTGAGGCTCAGATGTTTAAACCAAAATCCTTAAGATTGCCTCTGTTACTTGCCAATCAGTACACCTTTGTCTTCTGAGTGCAATGCTCTGCATAGAACTTTAAGCTTTATAAAATACAGGTTTCTTTTACAATTGAAGAGTTTTGTTGCAGTTTTTAAGTATAGAAGTATGTGAACACGCTCTTTGTCAAAAGTAACCTCCTGGGACTTCTAATAAGCATAAGCAAAAAAAAAAAGGCAGAAAAATCAGAATTCATTTGTCACTCATCCATTTGCTATGCAGTTACATTATATTTTCATTTTCATACAGAAACTCAGAAGACTTCTGATGCAAATCTTGACACAGATCAAGGCTAAGCATGAACACAACTAAAAAGTCAAAATGAAGTGCTCACTACTAGAAGCAATTTTACAGATCAGCTGAAGAACCAAAGCTGATGCTCTGATTTTTTTTTTCCCCTCCACTGGTTGAGGAGGGACCAACTATCTCCCAGGCACAGATCCTAGCTGTAAGATACTATATTGCAAAAGCGTAACAGCCAAATGCTACATTTTCAAAGGCAGGACATTTTCCTGAAAATTATTTTGCTTGGATATTTTGTTTGGTTGGTTTGGTTTTTGTGTGTGCCACAAACTCCTGCACAAAGAGATCAAAAGGATTCTCAACTACTTCAACATCATTTGCTAGGTCCAAGGTTAAAAAAGTTTTGCACATCCCAAATTCCAAGATATGGCATTGCATATACCTGGATCAGCAAACACCATTTAATGGATGCAGTTAACAGTGCTTAATCATTCTACGTGATTTCTACAAGGACCATTTATACTCCAACAACTTTGCACCTAAGATGTTGTGCGTTACTACCTGAGTCTCGTGCCATTGTCTTCCAACAGAGAGTCTCGGAATTTGGGGTTTTTTTTCCAGATCTTACTCCTAGCTATTTCTAGCTTTAAACAAAAAAGGCCTACAGCTGCCAACTCTAATTTTCAGGCCTTTATATCAAAGTCCTGACCAGACAGATAACTGGCACAAAAGACTGAAGTGGTGAACTACATTTCTAAAATGCTGCCATCTGATTCTCATCCCACACAAATATGTAATCTAAGTAATGAAAAAAGCTTTCGTCTCAAACATCAGCTTGTTCAAAGCTCTTGAAATAAGTAAAATGTTGGAATTTGGATTGAGTCATGACAAGTTAAAGCTACAACAGTAAGAAATAACCTTCTGAACAACAATAAAAAAGAACATCCTTAACGTCAAGCAGAAGAGAATGCAATTACATTTTCAGACAAGGATTGTTAGTTTAAAAATACACAATGTAAAGAAATATAGTGGTTGTAGCTCATTTCACAATTTCTGAGAATCTTCATATATTTTTAAGCTTCACCTTATTTATGTTTTTATATTCCATTTTCTTTCATCAGAAAAAAACCTAAAACCAGTCTGTTAGTGTGAACTATTGTCAGTGATATCTAAAGGAAAACCTCTCTTATTCTTCCCCAGTTCACTATAGTTTTCCTGCCTTATTTACAGTAATTACACTTTTAAAAGTTCTAACAGTGCTGCTAAAAGACTTCTGTACCAATTTACATCCTCAGTCACTGCTCACAATATCAATGTGAGAGCTTAGTTCAGCCACCTGCATTATTTGACAGTGACTATGATCAAAAATGCTTCTTCTCTACCAAGATAATGACAATTTTACGACCACTTTTTCTCCTTCTCAGCTGAATCACAGTAGCTTCGATGGCAACATGTAATGCTCATAACACCAAAATTCAATAAAAACATAGCATTGAAAATTAGCTGACAGACTTGTCCATTGAACCTTCTTGCATTATTGGATACTTTAAACATGTCACAAAGTCCTGCAAATCTTAAGTGGGAGACAGTTCTGCCAAATACTTTTATTGAAAAAGAAATACATAAGTAAACAGTAAAAGGTGTTTGTTCTATTAAGCAGCTCCTTTTATTTCCGAAAAGTTGAACTTCCACACCTTTGGAGAATATAGACAAAGCTGAGATATGCAGCCTTTGTAACCATCTGATTAGATGATACCACAGGTCTTTAAACATCTGACTCCAGCATCTTACATTTGCTTCTGTAGATGACAGTAACAACCAGTGCAACAACTTCTGCCCATTTGCAGTGCAAAACCAGAGAAACTTAACTCAAAGTAAGTTATTCTCTGTGCAACACCCCACCTTGTAATTTGCCAATGACTATATTCAAGATAAACATTATCCAGAAAAGAGAAAAAAAAAAAACAGATGAGGGAAAAAAGTGATAGAAATAGCAGACAAATTCCAGTCCAAAACTTCCTGGAATCTTTTGTTCACCTTTTTCCTCTTATGTCAGGTTAGAATAAGGTGTACACCAAAGCATTACTGGACTAAAAAACAAATCAATTAGGAGGAAGTTGTACACAGATTAGTAACATTTGAAGACTATAAATTTCTCAGGCAGGTTTCAGGTGGTATTTTAGAGGGAAAGGGGATAATCATTAATTCATAATACACTGCTAATACAGGTATGAGAGTACAGCATATCTTAATTTCTCATTGAAGTGATGAATAGTTGAACATTCAACTGATGAGGACATAGCTAAACATTAAGGTCTCAGTACCTGGTATTTTCTAACCAAGAACATTGGATAAAATTGCTTTCAACTACAGGTGAGCACAGCTCTAGTGACTGATAAAGGAATTTTGTTTGTTAAGAATATAAACCAAATCTCTATCAAGTGATCTTTAGTAAGAAATTCTTGCCACATCAAAGATGTATAAATTAGCTATCCTGAACTACAATGCCTTTCATCTGATTTCATATGAAGAGTTACTGTTTATTTGCTCACATAAACAAAGCATGTCTGTGACATGGAATACCAAAGAAGTGCACAACCACAACACAGATTCTTACAGAAACAGATGAATTAGAAGAGGCTCCAAAGCAGCAAAGACAGAAGTGTAAGACAATAGATAAACAAGGGCTCAAAAAGATTAGACCGTTCCAAAAATTTTACAGTATACCAGACTCTGGTTTTCCCAGTAATAAGCTCAGTATTATAGTGATATGTTGAGGGTAAAAGCAAAACAAACACTGGCATGTAAACCCAGAAATGGGATTTTTGAGATTTTACCTTTCTAGGACTTCCTGGAGGGTAGAATTTGTGGTATATCTAAAAATAAGAGAAATTAAATTGAAAATAATTAAAACTAGTAGGCAAAACAATCTGCATAGGAGTACAAAAATAAACATGGTGCTTACATGAAAAGATAACATCAGCAGGGTCTACTGAGGAGCAATCCAAAGAGCATCATTTTGTAGCAAAGATCTGGGGAATACACATGCTACATCAGACAGAAAATACAGTGTGGAGTATCACAGGTATGAAGTCACAATACACATTACAGTTGACTGATGCCACAACACATTTCACATCCCACTACGGACTGATGTCACAATAAGTAGTATGACATCATCATCATGTAGGATGTGAAACATCTCACAGGCATATTACACATACCAGTTGTGTTCAAGCCAGGGTCCTACATAAAAATGTATCTTTGTGTCCTAGAAATCTGTTCATATAGTTTTTCTAAACAGATCCATACATTGTCATGGGGCAAAGATATAGTCCCTTAAAAACAAACAAATTAATAATTATAGGCTGTGATATATTGAGACACTATGCAGAAGGAAATAGCAAAACAAAAGCACCAAAAGAGTACGACATCCCTCCAGTTCTGCAAAAACCTAGATGGGCAAAGAAACTGCAAGATGAAGCCCATGGAAAAAGAAAAAAAAAAATCCTCTTCACCTACTTGGAAAATAGAAAGAACAGTGACAGACTTCTTCAGCACACCGCAGTTTTAACAATCTTAGTAGCTTTGCACTTGAGGTGCCACCCACAGTGCTTGACCAAATGCTTTTCAACAAGGAAAGTAGAAAAAGATATGACTATGTAAACAATTAATTCTTGGCAGGGTTTGGGAAAGAGGCCAAGCAGATTTCAGGGAGTTATGACATAAGTCCCTGGAATCTTTCTTGGATCTCTACGGAGTTAGGACTATCCAACTGTTCAGTTCTTCAGGTGAAAAAAGCAGGAAGTTGAACCTGCCAATCTAATGAAACATTGGCTTTTTATGGAAGTCCATCTGTCTCAACTCTCTGGCTCAAAATACAAAAAAACCCACAGGAAATGAAAAAGTAAGAATTAATGCCAACACAACTCCAGTAAAGAACATTAACCTACTTGCTCTCTCAAATCTATTTGAAATGTAAAGAGATTTATTTGATCCGATCAGCTGTTATTGTGAAAAGCGAAGTCTTTCTGATGTCAGAAGTTGTTTGTTTGTTTGCTTTTTTGTTGTTGTTTTGGGGGGATTTTTTTGGTTGTGTGTGTGTGTGTTTTGGTTTTAATAGTATTTATGTTTTCCCACAGAACAGTTGCTCGCTTTAAGGCACTTGATTTCCATAACCATTACAAAATATTTAGCTAAGCTTTAAATTGTAGCCACAACTCTGCTTGCTTGTTTTGTGAATAAAGCAAAATTTAGTTGGAATGACTATATGCTTGCACTATCACTAACCGCCCAGTTGAATATCACCTAAGCAAAATTACCACCTTTATTATAGAAGCAGTCCCACTGAGAGAGCACTACCTAGAACTGCTCATTTTCTACTGTTCTTATACAAGCTACTTGAAATTCTTGAGAGAAACTAAGCTACTTAAAATCCCTGAGAGAATCTAAGCTCAAGAGATGCATACACTTTCTTTGGTTTTTGTCACAGCAAGAATGTAATAATTTATTTTTTGAATAGTAGGAATTCAGAACAAATTAACAGCAGCATCTATATAAAGCTCAGCTAATTCTCTGTATACTATATGAAAAGTCAAGCAGCTCAAAGTATTTCCTTTCCCAAATAAATATATTCTGTCCAATAACCCCAGTAATGAAGAATACATTATTTTCACATCCTGAGTTCTTATTCCAAGATTTAACTTGAATACAAAATACTTTCCTAATAATCAGTAAAAAAACAAATGGCATTGTTGAATTATTCATTAAATTTTCTCACCATAAGGTGAAACCAGGTTCCAATTCAGTAAGTATTTGGCTATAATTCTAAATGAACAATAAGTCCTGTCTCTGTAAAAACTGTCCCGGTTAACTTAGGAATTAAGTTATGCAAAATATTACACTGATCACTCAACAGTCTGTCCTTAATTTACCTGAAGAGGTCTTTAAAATCCCTAGTGAATAATTCATGTTTCCATTTTTCTATTCTCTTACAGTATAGGAGACACTTTAGTTTGGTCACAGCTCTAACTTTGAGATCTGAACGCCACCAAAGAATGGTCAAAAAACTCAAGCAGAAATTGCTTCACAAACCCAATCTACTTCCCAAATGGAAGAATCAAATAATCCTAAATATATCTGAAATAACAAACTAGCTTCTGAACAGACTGGCCATATGCTGAACTATCACTCCCCCATACTGAGTGATGAATTAAGAAGCTAGTGTAGCTGGCTGCTTACTACAATACTGTTCATGTCACTCACATATGTTGCTTTGGCAGTTATTACAGGTTTTTGTAAACTAAGCAGCACATTAGATTTGAGAACAAATTACAGACCAACTAAAAGCACTAAATTCTTGACTGATTTCCGTGCAACTGGAAGACACACTACAAAAGACTGGAAATATATGAAGGGTAATTCATGTAGCTTTGCAATCTGCATAATGGAAAGCATAAGAAAAATCAAGACAGCTAGACAAGAGTCCAATAGTCAGAATTTTCTGCAATCTGTACAGTTTTCTGTAGTTTATGTGTGATATTGTAATGCCTATGGCACTGGAAAGAGGATGTACAGAGAGAGGAGAAACATTCTCCCATAGCACCTAGATAATATCTAGCATGAAGTTAACTAGCTATTTAGTACAAACATCTCACTGATGTGAGCTCTGGAGCTTTTTTCCATACTTGGCACACAGGTTAAGGAATCCAGTAATTAAAGAATTACAACAGTAGACTAATGAAAAAAAAGATAACAAGAGGTTGCATGGTAAAATACATAAAGTAGTAGTGAAATGCTTAGAGTAGATGAATTTGTATCCCTCGACAAGAATCTGGTTACTGAAGAGTTGGATTAACAAAACCAAGCCTTGGAGCATTAGTATCAGAGCAACAAGTTGTCACCATGTGTTTGCAGTAGTCAAAAGAACAAGAACACCTTTCTGCTTAACTCTTCACAATGTTTCTTACATCCCACAGGAATATCAGTCTCCATGTTCCCCAGAATTTGCATTAAGAAAAAAGTGTTACTTTGACAACAACTCTAACTTTATAATCAAGGTTCCCAGCATTATCACATTCAGACATCTATAAAAATCTATTCTGACAAATTAGAAATTGATGGATTTAAATTGTATATTTGTGGTGAGGGAAGAAGTTCAATATATCTGTACTTTCCATAAACACAAAGGTACAGAGAAGTCCTCTGAATGATGGCATTTTTAATGGGCTGGACTCCTCTTGCTCTTGATTCATTTTCTCATCCATTTACTTTTAGGCTCCATTGAAGTTTCTGTAAGTGACAGTACTATAACACTCAGTTCTTTCCACAGCTGCTTGCATGTCTTATCTAATATAGAGGCAGAGTTTGACAGAATACAGATATACAGCAGCCTGGGCTTCATGGATACACTTGGCAGCAGATGGTTAAGGGAAAGCACCACAGTACAAGTTTATGTCTGTAATTTTTCTGTTGAGCAGTGCTCTAATACGTGTGTGTGAATGTGTCTAAATGAAATCATTTTATGTGCATATAGATGTACACATGGTTGTGCATGCTATTTTGTGCAATACTGATTTTCGGCTGATACTTACGAAAGTCCGCCTGTAAGACTAGAATAAAACATCAGTGAAGTTGTTAGGCTACATTTTCAGGTAGTATAAATACTATTTTTGAGAAAATAAATTTAATCGCTTTCCACCTTTAGGGAATTTGGCTCCAGTTTAGGCATCACAAACAAGGTCTACCCCATCATTTGCTCCATGATGAGAAGGGATTAGAAATATCAGATGTTTCCCATTACCTAGAACAGTTGTCACTTCCATACATGCCAGACACTACCGGTTAAATGGGAATATCATTAAAAAAAAAAAACACACGCAGATCTTGGGACAAAAATTTGGAGACCTACCAAACAAAACCTGCCTTGGCAATACATCAGGCAGTCAATACAAAAGACCAGAATTATATGGTCTAAGGAGTTACCAAAGGATACCAACAGCAGCAGAAAGAGCGTTACTACAGGGAGGCCAACAATGTGGTGACTATGAGTACTAGCTAATGATATGCAAACAGATTTAAATACTTTCAGCAACAGTAGGAGTCCACTCAGTCTCTCATACTGAGGCAGAAACTTATTTTCTGCCTCCTCCAAGACACTGAGCTGAACTGTATGGACTCCATCCAATAGTTCTCATGAGAGAGAAGCAGAAAGATAATATAACACTAAGGGTTATTTTATAGCTTGAACAAGGCACAACAGTACACATAGCCACACAGAACAGCTTTACTAATCCAATAATGAGAAAACCAAGTTGATAACAGGATCCCGAATCGTCACCTTTCTAAGACACAGACAAGAAAAACATTCATCGCTTTCAATAGTGATTCAAATTAAAAAAAAACAGTTATCTGTACTGTTGGTAGAACACGTGAATTTTTATGTTAGAACAAAAGTTTTAGACAATCATTTCACTTATTGCTTCTGCATTTTAGAAAACATTTCTGGGAGATGTTTCAATATTCCTGAGTGCCTTTTCTCAGGGTCACACCTTCCAGTCACCCTCCCACACACCACATTCTTTGTGCTGAAATCACCTGGGAGTCTCAGGGGCTCAGGGTAGTCTTATCACACACTTTAACACAGTTAACCAAAACACAGAAAACAGGCATAGATATATCAGCAATTCTTCCTGAAAAAAAAATGCACGATACAAAAGATTACTATTTCCCCTATAAATTGGTATCAGTGCCTTCAGCTGATATATGAATTCTGAGGAGCTCTTTACGACTTAGTACTGGTACATTTTAAATGTTTAAATGATGTACCTAGTCCCACTTCAACACAGGCTTTTGTAGCATTTTAATGTCTTGCCATTTAGCAGCTAGAATCCAGCAAAGAGGATACAAGCGCTATTAATGCTAGCTAATGGATATTCTTCTTTTGCTCAATTGCTGAACTACATTTTGAATAAAGGGCTCGAATCCCAAAGGGAACAACCTCCTTTCATTACTGTCCAACACTTAGACTAAAGAAGAATTCTCTGCAAGTAGTAAGTAGGGGCGACGTTCATATTTCTATTTCTAGGTCCCCACTTATTAGAGGATAAAGGCATTGCACAATATTTAGTTTATGCAGGTCACATCCAATACAAGTCCTGTAGCTGGACGCATTTCCACATACAGTCCTTCCCTATTCCCATTTTAAAATTGCCTTTTATTCAGAGCATTCTTCTGGAAAAAAAATACACTTAAAGACTATGTAGAAACGGCAGAAAAATGTTATCTTTTTTTAGCTGTCCCACTCAAGATGTGCAACTACCTCTCAGCTGCATTAATGTGCTTGTACACTTTGTGTCCACCTCGGTCACCTGTGCCACCTGCTGCTGCACTCACGCTGCTTTCCGCAGAGGGCTGCGGCACACGTAAGCAGATCAGCACTGGTTTTGACCCAGCTACCTGTCAAAGCAGTCAAGACTTCAGCTTGTCTTCATAGGTCAAAGGAGCAATGCTAACTCTGGAATCAAGACAGCATATGCTGTAGTCAGCTATCAGACAGCTCTGTTTTCAGGGTTCTCTCGTCAACAAAAAGACCTCATATGATTATACTCTCTCGCAGATGTAGAGACGCCTCCACAACGCAGCTTAGCACTGCTTTAAAGCAGGACTCCTGCAAAATTATAATCATTCCCATTATATCTCTGTACCAATGCTTTATCTTCCGAAAGGGTTGAAAACACAGCGTTGGAAAGGTGCACTCTGCAGCCAACACTGGCTGAAATCAGAGATCCCAATCTTAAGGCTGCCTTTGGCACAGGCAGCATTCTGAAGACTAGCTTCAAAGCATTGCTCCTCTACCACATGTATGCAAGTCTGCAACTGCTGCCACAACAGCAGAATGCAGAGTATTTTTACTCAACCACTACTGTTGAGCACACCACTGTTGCTGGAGATACACAAAGTTATGAAAATGAGTCACCCATTTTCTGAATTCTCTCTAGATAACCTCAATTCTTTCTTTCATCTATGCCCCTTCTGTTCTTCCATACATAGAGTAGAACACTTCCACAAAAGGCAGAACCTGAAGTCCCAAGTCTTTGAAATTACTTCATTTTTATCTCCAGTGCAAGCCACACTTTTAATCTCATCTTAGCAAGGACTTCATGAGAATTTGGTTTGTTCAGTTCACACATTCAGGAAAAATAATTTTTTGTCTCAGGAGTCTGGGAGACCACCCAAACCCTGAAGTGCCAACTAGAGACATCCATATACTAGCCAGTACTTAGTTGTTGACATCTATCTTCTAACTTGCATTATAGCAAGACATTATTAAGCATGATTACTATTTTAAGACTATTGGTGAAATGGAATTATCACCTTAATTAGGACTTTACTAACAAAAGGAATTTTTCTCTTGAAAATACTATGAAGACAAACAGTAACTTCTCTCCCAGTATCATCATAATAATACATGCATTCTTTAAACATATTAGAAGCTTGCATTTCTAGCATGTTACACAGTTTAAGTTGTGTGGATTGGTTTGTTTTAAGCTCTGTGCCTTTTTCTCTTTACTCATTTTAATTCATTACAGCTCCACTATATCAACAACAGTAGAACACACTATTAGCTTGGATTTGATTTCTCAACTAAAAAAAGAAAAATTTCTTTCAAGATTCAAATAAATTATTTGCAATAATAATTTATAGAGAAGTGCTGCACGTATTAGACAATTTATGTTTGCTAAGTTAAAGAACTGTAAGTAGATTCTGCATCTAGTTTAACATTTCATTGCAATCTACTGGCATGCATAATAGCTAATCAGAAAGCTGGTATACTTATTAGAAGTTTTTAAAAATAGCATGAATCTAAATAATAACTAATGACTTACAACATATAGAATGGTGAAAATAAATCAAAGCCATCTCATGTCATGCAATTTATTAATTAGAAAAAAATAATTAGCTTCTACTCATATTGATGATACTGTCATACAAGTGCATTATCAGGACAGCAATAATAGCCACAAACATGAAATTCCATGGGTATCACTGCATAAGATTAATTTTGCCAGGCTCATTCCACCCCACACACGTATAAGATCCTAACATTTATATTAAAAGAAAGAGCTCACATAACAAGTTAGTGGACTGTATCTAATTTCATGCAATTAACCCTGTACTCTCATCAGCAGAAATCTCTCTTTAACAGTAACCTGGACAGGCATGTTTTGTACTCTACTGTCCCCAAATGGGCTACACAGAGAGTTACTGATCTCATCTATTATTCTATCAACAGTCACTACACTTAAGTTTATATTAATATGCAATTGATGAAGAAACTGTTGATGAAGAAATTTTATCATTAATACATTTAGCAAGAGGATACTTGCCAACACTGGAAGCGGATAAGGAATGCATAAAATGCATTCACATAATATGCTTGTAACAGGTTTACTGGGCATACACAGGTACCTTCACAGCTGATTGCTACAAACAAGCAGTAGTTATCTGCAATAACAGCTAAAGTAATTAAGATAAACTTTTTGAATAGCCTAAATTACGTAGAGAATTATCTGGTAGAGAATGGGATCATTCTATAAGAATTGTTCATACTCTGAGGAAGCACTTCAAATCAATTGCTTGTGAACCACCTACAGATTACAATTATTTCAAGACTAATTTTTGCTTTCAATATACTGTTCCAGTTGACTAGAAGAAAACAAAACTCACAATTTAAACTTATTAGGCAGTAGCTTGGGTTATTCAGTTATGCAACTGTTATGTTTTTATGTAAAAGATGATGGACAATAAGTTTTCAAATAGCCAAGCATCAGCTGTGCTTGCAAGGTTAGGTTAAGGGCACAAGAATGCACACTGAAGCACAATGCATTCTTGCATCATGTCAGATATTTTGGACTCTCCTTCTCATCCGTACATTAATTCCAGTGCTTCAGGGAAAGGTCCTCCACAGGCAGAGCCTGAGCATGCCCCTGGTATTTCTGACAGAAAACAAAGAAACTTGCCAAAGGTCTCTTCAGCAAAGCTCTAAGCTTGAGCAGTGTTTTCATCTTTCCAACTACAAACACTAAAACTGCACGCTACAGTCAAGCGTCTCTTGGGATTTTTGTGTTCCTGTATCTATGAGGATGACTGGAGAAGTCTTACCCTCTCCTCCTGTATCCTCCCTCTTCTAAATCTAACTGGGACAATATATAAAGGATAGAAAGAAACAAACAGAAATACCCCACCACCACCCAACATTGGCAATGTACAGAGGTAGGGTAAAAGTGTTAGAGCAGGTGATGCCAGCTAAGGACTTCCACAACCCCAGTGTAATTCTAGCAATTTATTCCATGGTCTCCATTCTTTTAAAAATGTTTGTTTCCAGATTTGTGTCAGTTATTCTTCATTTCTCTAAATTAGTTTGCCAGTCACTGGGGAAAAGAGTGATAGACAGAAAAGAAAATACATAAAAATGAGCTTCCCATCACTTTTTACTGCTCGGTTCTAGTTTTATATAAAAAAGCTCCTTAAATGTCTGCTTATATTAGCACAGCTCTTCACTGTGCAGATTAATCAAACTGCACTTCCTGACTTTACTTTTTTTTATAGAATCTTAGAATGGTTTGGGTTGGAAGGGACCTTAAAGATCATCTCGTTCCAACCCCCCTGCCATGGGCAGGGACACCTCTCACTAGACCAGATTGCTCAAAGCCCCATCCTGCCTGGCCTTGAACTGCTCCAGGGATGGGGCATCCACAACTTCCCTGGGCAACCTGTTCCAGTGTCTCACC
>JAOXJM010000002.1:7555480-7570153 GCA_026413425.1 Tringa solitaria | reverse complement strand
CTAATCTAAATCTCACCTCTTCCAATTTAAAACCATTGCCCCTTGTCCTGTCACTACACTTCCTGACGAGTCCCTCTCCAGCTCTCCTATAGGCTCCCTTCAGTGTTACTGTTACTTATAAATCAGTGTTATAAAAAATCCTTTTCTTTTTGTTACAAAAATTCTATCTAGAATAAGAAAGGACTCCATGAAAAAAATAAATGGTAATCAGGACAATAAGAAAGCCTGTCCTGGTCATCGCAGAAACCCATCTTCACACTCATTGATTCACAGGAGACATGCGTTTAACTGTTGTTACACTTACATACAAATTACAATTATTAAACAAAGCTACCAGCTGCTTACTGAAAAAGATTCTTAATCTATTGCAAAACAAAACTGCGTCAAAGTTGAAGTAAAAAGATATTTTTAAAATGCATTAACAAATTTATAAAATAAAAAATATATTCTTTTCCACTCACATAATGCATTTCTTTTTTTAACCAAGTGCTTAAAAGCATGTTGCTCTTATTCAATTTTAAAAGTACTGAGAGATAGCATTTGCAGAAGTACTAGTGTGATTCAGACCATGCAGTCTGACTCAGTTTGAAAGCAAACCCAATTTGAAGAAATGTAGACAAGACAAAAAGCATTAGGTTTCCTGGCTGTCAGCTTTCAGTATGTTGAAAGACAGTGTTGCTTGAAGACATAAAACTCAGTTGTTTGATTATCAATTCACACAATAAGTTCACGGTGTTCTCCAAGCAAGGACATCAAAAAAAGTCCTTTTCGGTGGAGACATTAGAAATTGCCATTACTGAAACCTGATAAGACAAGTCCCACGACTGGAGTGCTGCAATGGATGGCTACATACTGTTCAGAAGGGACAAGTTGATCTGATTGAGGGTAGGATGGCTCTACAGAGGGATCTGGGCAGGCTGGATCGATAGGTCAAGGCCAATGGTATGAAGTTCAGCAAGGCCAAGTGCCGGGTCCTGTACCTGCATCACAAAGAAGCCCATGCAGTGCTACAGACCTGGGGGAGAGTGGCTGGAAAACTAGCCAGTGGAAAAGGACCTGGGGGTATTGGTCATCAGCCAGCCAAATATAAGCCAGCAGGTGGCTGAGATGACAAAAAGCATCACAGTTTGTATCAGAAAGTATGACCAGAAGGACTAGGGAAGTGATCGTCCACCTGTAGTCAGCACTGGTGAGGTTGCACCTCAAATACTGTGTTCAGTTTTGGGCCCCTCCCTACCACAAAGAGATTGAGGTGCTGGAACATATCCAGAGAAGGGCAACGAAGCTGGTGAGGGGTCTGGAGCACAAGTCTTCTGAGGACCAGCTGAGGGAGCTGGGGTTGTTTAGCCTGGAAAAAAGGAGGATGAGGGGAGACCTCATCACTCTCTACAACCACCTGGAAAGGAGGGTGTAGGGAGGTGGGCATTGATCTCTTCTCCCAAGTAACAAGACAAGAATAAACAGCCTCATGTTGCACCAGGGGAGGTTTAGATTGGATATTAGGAAAAATTTCTTCATTTAAAGGGTTGTCAAGAATTGGAACAGGCTTCCCAGGGAAGTGGTTGAATCACCATCCCTTGAGGTATTTAAAGGAGTGTAGATGTGGTGCTTAGGGGCATGGTTTAATGGTAGACTTGGCAGTGCTACGTTAACGGTTGAACTAGATGATTTTAAAGCTCTTTTTCAACCTAAACAATTCTATGATTCTATCAAAAAGTGAAACAAGCTTAAAGAAAATGGACTCCAAGAAATATCTGAAATTCCAAATGTAGTTGGGAAACAGGCCAAGGGCTCTGTGCAAGCCCACTTGATCAACTTAAAGCAAAAGAATATGGACATGAGCTGATAAAATGATTTCTAACATTTAAATCTTTAAGTAATTTGATTGAAATTAAAAGTTTTGGGTTTTTTTAGTGACTGTTTTATCTGCTAACCACAACAAAGAAACATCAGAACCCTCTAAGGCTGCAGAAAGCCTTATGTTTTACGGCTAAGCCAAATTAAATTCTCCGAGATGTGTCAAGTCGCCACTTCTCAGGAATACTGCATTATCATTTTGGTATTTTATTTCAGAAAAGTGGACAGATTTCTACATTCCATCCAACTGTATATTTTTCTAGCTCATTTCTGTGACTGAACAACAGACACTGGATGGGCATCTATACAGGGGCCAAACTGTTGCATCTAAATGGGTTATGTAGGCGTATTCCAATTCTGAATGCACAGCACTTCACATTTGTTAGAGCATTGCAAAAAACACACAGCTTTTTCATTGGTTCCTTGTACATTACATAAGCTAAAAAAAAATATGTACAAATGGAGAACAAGATTTAAGACAAGTAAACAGCCTGTCATTAGCAAGGAGCTGATAGGTGTTAATCTGTCTACCACATTTCTAAACATCTCCAACATCAAAACAAGTTCTCCAGCAATGGATAGAAAACTTTACTGATCCAAAGATAACCATCTACCATGCTGTTCCCCAGTGGCAATAATACCTTGCTCCCTAAGCAAACTACAGCAAGCTGCGTGCCACCAGGTAATTTGCTTTCTCTTCCTAAAAAAAGGAGGTTCAAAGACCAAAACTCATGCACACCTAGATGTACACAGAATGGTTGTTACTGTTGAAGGTCATTCAAGGCAGGAGCTGCAAGCTCAAAAATGCTTTAGTTTCAAATCCAGACACTCACAAGAACGTGAAGAACGTAAACAGCTTCCACACAATTTTGTTTTAACCTCTTTAGAGGTCGAACTATCCCCTGGTGCTGATTTTTGAAAAGAATTTTCCTAAATTCCAAAACTGCATTGTGTTATACTGACCCAATGGTCCATATTAACATACAAAACACATCTGCAATGCTAATCACTGAGGGATAGGATGGTAATGGTATTTAAAACATTAATGCTACCATAAGATTATCTTAGATTTACCCAACAGATTTGCTAGCAGATCTGCTCAAGGTACATAATGGTAGAGGTTGCCATGGGAACACAGTACAACTACACACTTTGCCATGACAACCAGGCCTCCCTGGAATACTAATGAGTGCCCATGGCAACATGAAGCTAAAGACAAGATGTCTGGAAACCAAATATTTCATGTATCATTTATAACAAAACCTATAAATATATTTGTACATTTCCTGTGTGAGATGTGATGGTTTTTGGAACCCTACAAAATGTTACATATGTGGCAATATTGCAAAGGGTAAAAATTGTACGGGTGTAGTATAAATGGAAAATTCTATTTCAAGGCAATACTATGGTTGAAGTTGAATTCCACAAACAACAAAAGATATCTGTAGTCAACACACCCAAAGTTTACATCATCTTGCACATAAACACTATTGTCAGGCCATAACAGAGTTATCTATACACAATGCTTGGTGTATTTTATGTTGACTAAAAAGGTCCTATTCTTAACCAGTGCAGAATACTGTACTGAGCATGTTATCTATTCTCCATATGGCAACTACTGCAATTCATGTTGCAAGACCAGAAAGCATTGCTTTGGTATTTCAGAAAAGGCTCACGACAAGAGCTCCCTGTTGCTTTATAGGAATGTTCCAGCAAATCAATACATGAGCAGTTTTTCATTTATTTGTTTATAGAAAAAGGATCCACTGTTGAAAGTTACATATCAGAACAAAATGTTGATATTAGAAGTGACAAAATTATCAGTGAAGTGACATCTGGTATAACTTTTTATTTTTAATACTCTCTTTAAAGATGAATTTCAGAACACTTTCTAGATATTTTATACAAATTATCAAAAATCTAAGACTTTTTCAGGTACCCTGCCAACAACTGCCTGTCATTTAAAAGGGGCAGCACCAGCTGGAAAGCCAATGCTGCTTGTCCCAGAAGCACTAGATGTATAAGTCACATCAAGAGACCCTAAAATTTTAGGTCACAGATGACCTCCCAGGGATCAAAAGTTCCAGGATCCAGCTCACATCAGCAGTGAGGAAACCAAGGTAATTGTATCTAGGATTTTTCTTCATGTCTTACTACTTGCTTTTATAACCTAGGTCTCCTTGCGTGAGCTCCTCTAAAATATAAAAATCAGGTAAGCATTAGATGCAAGATTTATTTTCTTCTCTCCCTCAATATCCGCGCAAAGCATCCAAAATATGATCTGTGACATGTAATTTATTAGCACCCTCAGGTGTAAATAGATGAATTGCTGCATTTGCTAAATGACACAGCACTGAGATCAGCAATAAAGGATAAAGAAATGTGCTTTGTGTAAGATATTTCACAATAGTCTCATAGTTGCTGAGCTTCACAGGTGCCAGATTCTCATTGCTTTTGAGTGACTGCAACAACTGATGCTATGCCAGTGGTAAAAACCCCCAAACCACTGTCCCTTCAGCTAATCTCCTCAAGCCTAGAGAGGCAGCCCTATGTGACAGAAGTTATCTTTCTGACCTAGGTCAGATGCATCAGTTTAACTTACCCATCTTCTAATTTACTTTCAGCTTGTAGAGGCTCGAAGGAGCCACAAGCACACACACTTATGATGCTTATGATGAACTCCACAAGACAGGGTACAAAAAGAGGTCTGCATCCTCTGTCTTACTGACTGGGAACTCTCTCACGGCTGTAACCCAAACACAAGTCATACTCCAGTTTGCTGCAGAAATGCCAACAACAGGTAAACTGGAAAGACTTCCTTCATTTGAGGCCAAAATGTTAAGAGACTATATATCTCAGTAGTGGCGCAACCTACACCATGAGACTAACCTGGACTAGTCTCTGGCAAATCCCTCTTCCGCTTCCAGATACTGCTGGCTGTGGCCCACAATGGCCTGAATACATCTATACAAACATAATATTAAGTGAACGTAATCACATTAAGAATTATCAGATTAGTGTAAACTCTGACTATGATTACATTAAGAGTTTTCAGTGAGTTGCAGAAACATGTTAATTGGCATGTTTGGAGAGATCTAAGGAAAAGGTATGGGATGAAATGGTAGCACAAAATGCAGGCCATGGCCCTGGTATTGCATTTAGGATCTATTTTCTTGAAACAGTATCACGGGAGAGAAAGAAAATTATCAAGTTAAATGAACTTTGTTTCATAAACTTCAATTAGTATAGATTAAGTCACAAACAAAAACATAAAAAAAGGCAAACTGCTGTTTTTTAAGCAGTTTAGGCCACTGCAGATTAACAATTTGTAACCAGTATAGCAAACAGTGGATGTTCAGGCCACAAAGTTTTCCACAGAGAAACAGAGCTTGTATTACTTTTGTGATAACATACAGCATTACTCAGTGCAAGACTTGTCTTCATAGAATGGTTTGGAAGGGACCTTAAAGATCATCTAGTTCCAATACCCCTGCCATAGGCAGGGACACCTTCCACTTGAGCAGGCTGCTCAAAGTCCCATCCAACCTGACCTTGAACACCTCCAGAGGAGGGGCATCCAAAACTTCGCTGGGTAACCTATTCGGGTGTTTTACCACCCTCATAGTAAAGAATTTGTTCCTAATATCTAATTTAAATCTTTGAGTTTAAAACTGTTACTTCTTGTCCTATCACTACAGTCTCTGATAAAGAGTCCCTCCCCATCTTTCCTGTAGGCCCCCTTGAAGCACTTGGCCTTGTTAAACTTCATGAGGTTCTCATACCCCCACCTCTCAAGTCCCTCTGGATGGCATACCTTCACTCCAGCATGTTGACCACACCACACAGCTTGGTGTTGTCAGCAAACTTGCTGAGGGTGCACTCAATCCCACTGTCCATGTCAAAGACGTTAAACAGTGCCAGTCCCAATACCAAGCCCTAAGGAATGCCACTTGTCACTGGTTGTCACTTGGACATCAAGCCGTTAACCACAACCCCTCTATTGTGACCATCCAGCCAATTCCTTATTCAGTGGGTGGTCCAGCCATCAAATCCATGTCTCTCCATGTCTTCTTTTATTTAACCTGGTTGCACAGGACTCAATCAAGTTATTAACTTTTAATTACTTTAATTCCACTAAATACTACAGTACCCACTATACAACCCAGTCTGTCTTTTTGTTTCCCTAATCTGAAGCAAAGAAAGTCTTTGTTCACACTGATGGTCTAGCATACCAGGAGAGGCATTAAGGGATGAACTCAGAACATTTGTATCAATGGATTCAGCTATCCTAGGAGAAGCCATTAGTTTCTGCATTGCCCAGTTGTATAACTGGACTTTTCTATTTCTTCACAATAATAAATGCCAAGTAATACTTAGCAGTTACACTGTATATAAAGCAAATTTACACAGTTCTTGTTCCAGCCAAGAGTCTGAAGTGTCTCCACTTTCCAGCTGTGAAGCAGAGAATGCTATTACCTCCTTGTTTCCGCCAAAATGGGAAAGTCTTACACCGAGTCTCTAATCAAGGATGCTTTTCCACACGCACCCTGCCACACAGCATTACCTCTGTCAGGAACCTTTCGACCCTCTCCCACTGCATGGCACCGAGCATACACAGCACATGCAAACCACACAGCATCATGGATTGTTCATTTTAGTTCTTGCATGTGAAGAACTTCAGGATTTCGTTTGAAAACCCACTGGGGTCACATACATGCAGCATACATGCATGCAGAAGAGCAGTCTTACATATGTGGGATGCACAATGTGGGACAGCATCGATAGACTCCTCTGCATTACTTTGGAAAACACAACCTGTCATATACAAGAAGGATTGGCAGCACTGCTAAAGATGGTTTGACTACCATCATGTTAAGAACTTTAACAAGATGCCATTTCTCCAAATATATCAAATGGGAACATCTGAGTAATTACTCTCTATGTAACTGAGAATTCTAATAATAATTTATAAGATCTTATCTCCTGGAAGTTGTGGGAAGTCCCATGAGTCCCATCTAAGAAACACACATTAAGATATGCCCCAATCAGTCTGGACTATTAGATCCTTAGATCTTCTTAACTCTTCCCACCCTATTACTTATTTTGTGTTTCCTTGTGGAAAAAATTGACACCTTTCTGCATTTATTTTTTTTTAACTCCCTCTACTTAGCTGATATACTTAGGTTTGTGATGACCTCTTACCCTCTCCACCCCCCACTCCCATACTACAGGTATTGAATAGCTGTCTTACTTCAGGGACCAGTCGTAAGTGTGAATGATGGTGCTTGAACCTGCGAAACTGATTAAATGCTGAAAGGAGGGATCAATTATCAGAGAAAGGCAAGCTAGGGGACTCATACATAACACGCTGCTGACAGAACAAAGAGCTACTACTTAGACATAATCTGCATCACACACACACAAAAAAAACACCACCAAAAGAAATATTTAGAAATGCTTTCTTCCTTTCAGCTAAAGGTATCCATCTTATATCAAGACAGCAATGCAAGAGCAACACATACAAACTGAATTTCTCAGAAGGACGTGGGAGAAAAAGGACCTGCAGGTCTGGGCAGAAGCAGATGAGCTTTTCTCTTTCCAATGTTTCATTCAACACCTATCTATTCATTAGGATATTAAAAGCCTATTAGTGATGCATTTCAGGTAACAGCATTCACTTCCAAACGTTCTTGTTTAAATGCAAAGAAAAGCATAGGAGACAACACAAAGGTACAACCTTTCTGAGCATAGAGTTACCCAGTTCAGCAAATAACTTCAAGACTATACATGGGAATAGCATTCAGAAGCACATGCTTTAAAGCAGAGCAGCAATTTCATTACTTTTTAGACAAGATGTTCTGTAAAACAATAGCCAGTATAAGAAGCACATAATTTTTAAGCAGGTCAAAAAAACCCCATACACCAGACCAAAACAACACCCCACAAAACAATAAAAAAGACAAAGCACAAATATCTGTCACTATCCAAGGGGAAATCCCTGGTTTTGTATAATGGCCTGATATTTTTCAATAGCTTTTAGGAACAAAATTGTGTCCTCCCTGAACTCCTTAGTATAACACTTAAAATATGTTCGTTTAAACAAGATATGCATCTAAACATGCAAGCGTTCAAAGGGAGAGAAAAAAAAAAACAACACACAAACAGGCCACGGGATCCTAGAGCTCCAAGAGAAGAGAGGATTTTGACAGTCTAAGGTTTCTGCAACCGCGGGGCCTTAACGCCATCTGCTGGCCATTGGTACTCTCTGCTGCCATCTTTTTAAGAGCAAGTAAGGGCTAAGCCGTCGTGGAAATGTACTCTCAAAATGCCTGAATGTGAGCAAGTACCTTCTAATTAGCAGTGACGTGATTGAAAACACTGGATAGCGTTAAATAGCGTGCCTTTTCACATATAGGTATGTATTTAAAGCAAGTCTATATGTTTTGCTCAAGATTTTGGTATTACAGAAATCGTACCCAAGTGTGGAAATAATGACTTATTGTTCAGTTCTGTTCCTACTGTTATCACTTATTCAATGAATGAATTATTCTTTCCCCTACACTTTTCATTCATTTCCCAATATGAACAACTTCAGAGCCATTATGTAGTAATAAGCTCCAACAATAAACCAGAGGTATTATCTTTTATTAAACTGATAGAGGTGGGAGAAAAGAAGACAGACATTTCATACAATAAAACACTTGTACAATTTCCTCTATTCCTGGCATATTATAAAAGTCAAGGGTTATACAAGTTTATATGAGACCTTTTTATATCTTGAAACTACTCCGGCTAAAACACTACAGCTGGAATTACTAAGAGCACCCAACCAATAGTACCACCAGGAATCAGGTTTCTTTTGCTTTCTCTTAGCATGTGTCTCCTAGGTCCAGGATATTTGTTTGGAGATAAGTGTCTGGCATTGCCATCATACAGAGAAAAGTCTGCTGCACGACATCACAATATGAGTGATATTTAGCAAAATTACAACTGTCCTATGACACAACAAAAGTATGCCATGTGATTTATAACTGCTACAAACAGCAAGGAGGGTGCGTTGGTAGCGTCTACTGGCAAATACAATTCAGAGCCTTACAGGGAGGCATAGAAGTGGATTTTTTTTAATGTGACTGAAAATGGGAATAGTTTGTAGCCCATGCTCCATACTTGATGAGCAAGCAAAATATAGTCAGAGGGGGAAACAGTGAAGTGAGGACCAAATTCAATTTGGAGAGACCAAATTCATTCTTCTACTATTTTTTCTTAAGATACACCAAATACTGACCAAGGATGATGAGTCCTGCACACTTTCTTCTTTGATCTTCAAAAGCAGTAAGCCATTCACAGAAAGCTAAATGTTTTGCAGGAAAAAAAATACTAGAAAGCTTGAAATAAAACACAAAGTGCAACTAATAATTGGGAGATGGTGCCCAGTCTATATTCCAGTACTTGCCCGGAAATGGATGTACATCTTTGCAGTCATTCTGCTTGACCTGAGTCAGTGAAACATGACAAAATAACACCATACAGCAATTGCTGGAAAAAGAATGATAGAATGGGTGATTGCTTCTATCAAATATGCAAGAAATTAAAGTACCTTCTTTCCTCCACTCCCAAAAATGGCCCGAGTACATGGAGCATAACTTAGAGAAAGCAACTAAGCAGCAAAGATGGTGACAGGATGCTTCAATACTGTCAGCAGGCAGAGAAAGATACACACAGAGGTCAGTGTTATGAAGGAATAAAACAAGGAATGAGCTTGGTTTCTAGCAAGTAAGGCAAAGTTACCCATGTAATTCACAAAAAAAAAAAAAAAAGATTCCTACAGAAAGTTATAGAAAAAAAAGTAAGGGGAAATAAATACCTTTATCCAAACATTATTCTAAAATAATTTAAGAGGAAAGAAATCCTAAACACAGTTGCAGTAGACATATTCTGTTGTCCCACACTGGACACTATACTTTTTAGTCATGCACAATAAATGCAAAGCTTTAAGAGAAGCCCTTAGTGCATGCGTTCTCCCTCACTGATCTCTCTATTTACAATGCTCTTATGCTTTTCAGAAAGCATCAGACCTACAGCACATACTAAGAAAGCTTTCTGTGTGTGCAGAAAAAACATTAGTTTTGGTTTGCATGAAGCCTTACTGCACATTCGCAGAAAGGTGAAACAACATGTGCATTGTAAGTCTACTGCTTCCTAGAAGCCCTGAACTTAACACACTGAACAGCTATAAATACACACATTTGTATTTCTTTGTAGAAAATAAAGAGAATCCTACACATACTCACTCCTCCTGGAGAGGAGAGCCACACATAAGGCACAAGACAGTTACCCTTTTTTGACACAGGAGTCTGACCATCCAGCCTGCTAAGCAATTTAAAGCTCTTGGTCATCATGAGAAGTTTTATAAGTTTATCATAGATCTTTCCATGGTCTTGAGAAGACATGTCTTTCAACTGAAAAATGGCACAAAAAAACGGAAGTCAACAGTTTTTAACTGCACCATTAAAAGACTGCAACAAACGTAACATGCCCTTGCCCTGATTTTCTTTGTCATTGTTGAGGGCATGTGTGGTGTTTGTTTGTTCCTCCCCCCGCAGCCCCAGTAAAGGCAATGGTAAATCACCATTGGCAAATGGATTAAATAAGTAAATTTACTTCAGTAATTTAGTTAGGTCAGCTAAGGAGGACTACCTGACTGGTTTCAGTGAAAGTTAAATATATAACACCTCGGGACATTAATGGAGTAAGCTCTGTTGCTGTGATCATGTGGGCACGTACCAAACAGTGGAACAGAGCTGTATGTCTGAAAGCACGAGAACAGGTGATTAATGTTAATACCTTAAGATCAATTCCAAATTCCTGCTACTGTAAAAGTGTTCCTCCTGATTGCCATTGTCCAAGACCCTTCTTATTTCCTGAAGTCACATGGCCCAAGACAAAGCTCTGCAACATAATTATTCTCTCAAATATGTTTTTAAACTAAAGCCCCATTCAGTGCAGAACACCAAAGCCTGGTCTAGATGATCTTTAAAGTAGCACTATATCCGTCTTAAGAAGTCTAAAAACAATACTGTCTACCCTTAATGCCCTGTGGTTCACTAAACAAACATCACGTTACTGCACAGTACACTGCACATGGAGAATACTGTATTGGTTATCAGGTTTGTGCAATCGTAGTTGGAACGCATGCAAATGTAAGCTTACCATTTACTGCTACTGACATTCATATTGCTGCTAGTAACAATCATTAGAGATCCAGAGCTTTTCACTAAGTAACCGAGTTGTATATTTTCTTCGTGCACAGGATGCTAGAGCATCTAATGAGAAACCTGCAGTACTAAAAAAAACCCCTTTTATGAAGTTTTGTGTATTTACTAACATCCCTCTCTGGTAAAAAATTATGTCAATTGCAAAATGACAAATGTGCTGCAGAGGAGAACTGTGATATAATCTGTAGTGATGGTCTTCGAGCATATGCTTATGAGTACCTAGGAAACAATTTCAAAATTAGAGATTTAAATACTTCTAGCAAAATGAAGTTTTCTGAATAACTACATCACTGATGTAATTCATAGTCCTTACAAGATGTGAATATGCTTTTGGGGATATCAGTTGGCATATACTTTATACAGCAGGATTAAATTCAAACATATCCATTATAAAAGGGATCTTTGGTTATTTATTTCACAATTCTAAGGGCCCTCTTATACTAAAACAGTAAATTATGTCGATGTTTTGCAATGCTATTGCAAAGCAACAACTGTTAGCCCCCAGGATAATAGTCAAGACGCTAGGCATTTTGCAAAGACTTCTTCACACACAAGAAGTGAAGGATCACTGGCTTTTGGATTTCTGGGAAACTGGAAGAAATGCTGTTCCCCCCAGAACTGCCATCAGAAGGAACAGGTCCCCTTTTACCTTCCTCCAGTGTTACTCCTGCCTTCCCCCAGCACTCAGCAGACCTTCTGCAAGCCTTCTTAACTCACTGAAGTAGCAACTGTCCCCGAATCTCCCCTCCCAAAAAAGCACCTAACTTCAAACCCTAACTTCCTGCTAGATTTGTTTTCTGTCGTTTTTGTGAGCTATGCCAGCTAGCAAGTGCTGAGATGGCACAAGGGCATTAGGCCAAAAGCATAAAATCTTCCCTTTAGCAGTGACCTCTACGTGGGCAACTGCCTTTCAAGAAGCTTTCAGCTGCATACTGCCTTTTTTAAAAAACAAAAAAACCACCACAACAAAACAAAACCAAAAACAAATAAACAACACACACACACAAACACATATCTAATTTAATGTCAGGCTGAAGTGGAGCACATAGCTCCTACATCACCACTCAGACACCAGTGAAAACCTAGCATAAGCTCTGCTCGTTTTGCACTGGAAACCACATACATTGAATTCACATCATACACAAGCCATAGAAAACCATCCGGGTGCGCTGCTCCAAGCACACTCAGATCAGACACACCAAGATAACCAACATCATTAGATGTATGCAGTCAATTATTAAATACTTTCCAAAGAACATATTCAAAAGGAGCAACAAAGAGCTAAAGCTTTGATCCAGCAAAGCACCAGAGATGCACTGCAGTTTAAGCCAGTGGGATGTATGCTTTGCAGAATTCAGACTTTAAGAGGTTTAGGCACCTGGAGATATCCAAAATTGGTATTTAATTGGTATTAATACAAACGCTGCAGCAACTTCACCCTGGTAGATCTTTTTTCATTACTTTATCATAACACCAGGGGAAAAACTGCTACCAGGATATTTGTGCACAGCCAGTTCTTTAAGCAATTTCCTTAGCACATATCAACAAAAAGCATTTCTATTAAATAGGTATGTTTGGGAACTACACTTTAATTTAACTCTCAACACATCCCTAAATCTATAGGTTACGTTTCACACATGTGATACACGTAAGTACCTAGAATAATTTATTTATTATTTTTCTGTTTATAAAAAGTAATGTGCAAAACAGAAAACGCAATCTAAGAAAAACCTATCAGTTCAGATCCCACTATAAACAATGGCACAGAAAAAACATCATGCCTTAATCTATTTTCATATTACAGGCAATTAAAAAGCCAATGACTAGAACATTCTTTAAATGGTGCTTATAAATATGTATGAATTCACACATTATTAAATTGGTCCTTACACACTCTTACCTATGCAGAGACACAATTCTTAAGATCACAGTGTTTCGGTGCAATACTATACTTTTAATACATCGCTTTTATTTTTATTTTACTGTAAGATGAAAGTTTTTTTTCTTCCCTATTCTTTTCTGAAGAGCTCACATTACCTTTGTATATCAACTTATAAAGAACACATTTCTTTTAAGAACAAATAATGCAAAACTACCCTTCTCCCCATGCTTTTATCCAGGTGCCTCAGGTTTTGAGACAAGCAAAAGAAAACATTCTACCACATACACTACTTCAGCCCTAGTATATTACTCAATTTTATTTTAAGACTGAACTGGTAGAAATGGTAAATAGAAGTTAAAATCTAAAGTATACACCCTTTTATTTTTTCATGTGATGTTGCTTTTTCCCAGGGGTTGCAAAGATGGCAAAGGTAATTCTGAAGAAGATGGTGCTTAGCAAGTTTGTAAGGCTGTGTAATACTGAAACTCGTTATGGATAAAGTTAAAGAACTAGAAAAAAATTCATAATTAGACATCTAGAGGGCTTACAGGCCAGCAGTAGGGAAATAAGACAAAGGTACAAGAAGCATGTTTAGCAATACTGATGTTAACACATTTATAAATCCCTAGTGATCATTTGTAGTATGGCCCTTAAATTAGGGTTCTGAATACAAATTTAAACTAAATGAAGAATTTCATTAAAATTTCATTAAAACTAAATGAAGAATTTTGACTAAGAATCTATGGAAGTGTCCATTCAATAGAAAGGCTATAAATACAATTTAAAACAATCATCTAACCAAGTAACTAAGTTTTGGTATCACCTACCAGGTAGATCTGGTATGGACTTGCCTTATGCAAATTGGTCATTTAGGATTTAAAAAGCAAACAGATGGGAGACTGAATAAATGAGTTGAACCAAAATTGCCAGAGGCAGAAACTCTTACCATAAGTTGTTCTTAAGTAACAACAAAATATAAAACTAAAAGGCAAGATGAAATTCTTGTCCTTTCTAAAACTGTGTACAAAAAAAAAACCAACAAACGGTTTTATTTTATGAAAACATCTTTGGTTGCTGAACATTTTTATAGTTTATTTTTTATCTTTCTTCTTGACAAATGAGCACATACAAACACACTAATCAAAATATCACATTTATCAGTATATGAAATACCAAAACATATCCATCCTTTTTAATGCTTCCAACACCTTTGGAATTCAAAGTGTCATGCTTAATGTTATTATGGCAAATGACAACAAAATGGATTACAACTGCACTATTGATCTTTTTCTTTAATAGCCATGTCTGAAAAAATAGTAAACATATTTCTTTAAGTTCGTTCCATGAATATAAGCATAGTTTTGAACTTCATCTCTGCTTTGCATGGTTCTACTATGAACAGTCTAAATACATTCTATTCCTTTTCTAAAGGCTCACTTTTATCCACATCTGCATCTCAATGCGTACAGTGGGATGTTTCCAAGCCTACCCATTTAGCTTATGATGCATTCATTTTTACTACTGTTCTCATAAGTTCCACATATTTAAAATATGTAATGGCAATGTATATCTAATCCATATTTGACAGTAACATACAATCCAATTATTTCTTTAACAGAAGTGGTAAAACAAAATTTTCCCACCCGATTTTTGTTTTAT
>JAOXJM010000002.1:7481061-7534638 GCA_026413425.1 Tringa solitaria | reverse complement strand
GTCTGGGGGCGGGAGGAAGCGCCCCCGAGGTCTCCTCCGAGGGGAAAACCGGGAGGGCGGCTGCTACCCAAGGGATTGGGAGTGCCGGGGGGCACCTGCAGGGCGGGTCACCGGGGAACGGCGGGTCCCGAGGGCTGGTCTTTTCCGCCTGCGGAGCGCCCCGGAGGATGCAGTTTTGGGGACTGTTACACAGAATTCCTGTTACACAGAACTAACAAGCCGGCTAAATCCTCTGGCGCATTCCCTGCCACAGCTAAAGGGCAGCCGCTAGTTTTCCATAATGAGTGTACACTACAGGTGTAATATATTAACTATAATGCAAATTCAAAGTCGCTCACATGTGAAAAGCAACAGGAGAATGAATACCTCACACGCCGAGAGCGATTGGGAGCTGCTGGTATGGAGGATGATTAGCTGATACTCCTAAGCGCTTGAGCAGCGGTGAGTCAGTCTGGGGGTTGCCCTCCCCCCTCCAAGCCCAAGGCTGTACAAACCTCACACATAAGATGCTGCATTGATGAAACCAGTAGTCCTGCTCCTACTTTTTCTCAATGTTTCCACTCTTAAAACGACTGATAAAATGTGTTCATCAACCCTATTAAAGTGTGTTTTATCACAGGACTTAAAATTGTGAAAGTACTTTAAAAGCAATTAAGATTATTTTCATTTTGACTAAAATGACTTTATCCCATCCCCTTACTTTTCTTTCCATCTCACAAGCCTGTTCTGGTGCACCAATCTATTTTCCTCTTTTCATTAGAACTTGATTTACCAATTAGCAGCTGTGAAACACAACAAACGCTATCAAGCACTAATTTACCTAGAAACATTGCTGATAACATCTTAATCCAGTTACTTTTTGCTACGATTGGCTTCAGTGCTGTAGGTGCAATTTACAAAGTGAAGACGGAGCTGTATAAACCGACAATAGGTGTTTATACAGCTTTGTGATACTGTGTAACTAATCGCTTGTCATCCTCTCTAAAAAGTGTATACTTTTTTTTTCTTTATATATAGAACCAAATAAAAATATTTAACCAAAGACCTTGGCTGTGTCTCATATGGAGAACTTAATCCCCCAGAATGTCTTTATTTTGGATGTGACTCATTTCCTCAGCCCACTCAGCGATCCGGGAGCCACAGGACGTGGGGGAAAAAAAGGATCACAACCTCCATGGCTGGCTAAAAGAAAGCACGAAGCAAGGCTGGTCACGTTTACTGATGAGCAGTTACCGTCACTGGCAGTGGCAATTAGCAGCTCTGTGGCTGGGCCACACACTATTTTTATATGACTCACCTACCACCCCATCGCTCCATACCAGCTTCCATCGCTCTTTGGGAAGGAAAATGATAAAGACTTAAAGCGAATTTGCAGGTTGTAAAAGAAAGCAACACCTTAAGGAAAAAAGTTATCGTTTTTACTTGAAACGTGTTTTTGTAATTCTACTCACGTGACTGATAGGAGGAGGAATTTTCAAACAAATTCAAGCGTGATGTGTACAGCTAAATCCAGAGTCTGTTTCCCCAGGTTTACATACCTCAGTTGTCTCATCTATGCTCTCACCTGGAAGAGTATACCTTCTTTTTTGGCAGCTGGAATGATACCCGGAGGGAAGAAAAAGTTAACTTCCCTGACTTCAGGAGAGGTTTCGGGTCAGGCTTCCCTGACGGGAGGTTTGGGATTTAAATGTGCTATTGCAGTGCTTTTCATCTGATAGAGCATGGTACCAGGTGGTTGTCATAAGATGAAAAAGGATAAACAGACAAAAAGTGCAGAGAAAACCTAAGGTAATTGGAAAAAAAAAAGAGTAGCTATACCAGCAATCAGATTTTTAGCCAGTGTAATTGTCTCCACCTGAGGAAGGTTGCTGATAGAGTCATATTGCTGTGCTATACTGACACAGCCTTAAATTTGGACAAAACCCAAGGGAATGGGGTTTGAGATTGCTTTGTTAAACTGGAGGGTGCTGCTGACCAGCTCTCCACATTTCCCTGAAACCAGTCTGCTCCTGCCACGGGGGACTGCTCACCCGCATCAGGGCTGGGAGCTGAGCTCCAAAAGTTACCCTCAATGCACTTCTCTTGCTCTCATACATCCAAAACAGCAATTAAAAAGCAGTTTATTGGATTTTGCTATTTTTCTTCTTGGATTCTGAACAAAAGCTAAAATCGTGAAGAAGCCACCTTTTCCTAAGGTTGGTTTTACAGGGGTCAGGAGTGAAAGCTTTGCCCAACTGAAGTCAATAGAAGTTTTGCCAATGACTTTGGTGGAGCCTGGATTTTTGCCCAGAAGCTCTAGAGAAACAAAAGGCACTCTTTTTTGCTTTTTTCTTTTTTCTTTTTTTTTCATTTTTCTTCCTCCCCTGGCATGGTACATACGCCCTATTCACCTTTCTCATTTAATGACAATTATTGAAATAAAATCCATGTTGGGTGTTTGTAGATATTTCTCGAGAGGGTTGTATGTAACCAGCTGTGCGCTCAGTGATAAAGGCAGAGCTCCAGTGACAGTGAAGCATCCCCTGCTGTGGCACAGGAGTTCGGCTGAGGGAAGGTTTCAGACTTTACACCCAGCCTCTGTCCAGTACATGTTTTTGGTCTCTGGAGGCCAACCCCAATGTGCTCACCGGGGTCTCTGCACATCCCCCATGAGCTCCCTGTGCAGGGGGCTCTCCATTCGCTCCCCCCATGTGCTGCCGCTGCTGTAAAGTTCATGGTAAAACTTCCCTCCATTTCAAATTCAGCCCAGGTTTCCTCCAGGGAGAGACAAGCCCAGGAATAACCCCCACACGGACATTTCCTTCTATCTACAATTTCATTGTTTGAAATGTAGGGATGGTTTATGATATTTTCATTATTGTAATCATATTGATGTTTGCGGTTTTTAGGTGAGGTGATTCAGCCCACACTACACACTATGCTACAAAAAATGATACTTAAAAATAACTTGAAGCTAAATTCAAGTGCTTCAACTTATATTCATGACTTCAGGAGACAGTGACCATTTAGCTCTTCCATGCTTTTGCTTTATTTTCTCAGTTCTCAGCAGCTTTTTGCTTTCTGGCACCCTGTCAAAAGGCTAATACAGGATAAGAGCAGCAGGGAAATCCTTATTTCTTGACAGTGGGAACTGTCCTGCATAACAAGAGCCATTTGACAGGTTAAATGTATCACCTGAGGTATGCATTAAAGAGATATCATCCCTCTAGTATTATCTTGCTTTCCTAAATGCTACTAAATCTCTCTTACTGTACTTTTGCATTGTCATACTAACAAAGTAATCTTTTGTTTCCGATAAATGTTGAAAGAAGCCAATCAATGTTTGCATTTATCTGCTTCTGAGTGCAGCGAACACAATCTGTTGTAGATGCCCTCATTGGTATTCACAAACCAGTTGACCTTTTTTAATCACATCATTATGTAAAAGACAGAACACACTTTCTCTCTTCCTCACAGTGATGTTATTGCTGAGGAGAATATGATTAATATACGGAAGACAAGACGATATTGACTCTTGCAGCTGCCCTCTACTAAGCATAGGAGGAGTTGTTCAGGGTATTACATTGGGTTCTTAGCCATGAATACAACTGTAATACTATAATCCGAGCTTGGCATTGTAGGTCTGATCCTATATGCCTTGTACAAACAGCATTGCAGTTCAAGCAAGTGGAAGTTTTGGGTGCCAAAGAGGTTTTATTCATTTATGTAAGAAAAATGGTGGCTAACATTGTATTGGTAAGGTAGATCTAGATGCCTTTCCTGAGTTCTCCCTCAGTTTTGCAGTTGGATCCATGTTTTGCTTTAAAGGGGAGCAGCAGACCTGGGGATTCCCACACCTGCACCTCTCTGTCCATCCTTGGGCTCACTGCTCCTGTTCCTACAAGCAGAACAGTGAATCTCCTCAAACACAAAAGTCACTGCAACTTTAGTTTTATCACTCGTCTCAAGCAGTATCATTAGCTACTGCCAAATCTAAAGCAACGATCAGCCCAAGATAAGCACTTTTCAGTCAGAAATGAGACATGATTTATACCCTAAGGGTATGCAGACAACAGCGAGAGGGAGGGAAACACTGGATAAGCAGAACTGTCAGTCTGATATTTGGCGAATTAATACCATGACAGGTCTATACTTCCATGCGCTCTGCCCTATAAGCAAGCTAGCCAGAGCTTACTGGTACACAGAGGGACAGAGAAAGCGAGCACGGAGAGCGTGGGGATGGAGCACGTAGCACCTCTGTCAGTGTTCGCAGAGTTACGCCGTGCACAACCGTGCTGTGAAGTGACAGGGTAAAGCTGAAATTGGTGTGTGCTGGTTTCAGCCAATATCCACTGTCACAGCGAGTGAGCACTCTTAGAATCACAGAATCACAGAACTGTCTAGGTTGGAAGGGACCTTTAAGATCATCTAGTCCAACCATCAACCTAACTCTGATAAAAAACCCATCACTAAACCATGTCACTCGCAGCACACACTGATGGCAAAGTAACCCCTGCTGTTCTTGGAGGAAACCACTGCACACAACAGCATTCCCCCTTGCTCTGAGGTGTTGTTACACAGCTGCTAGTCCACCGAACACGGACACCACAACAAAATCATTTCCCTGAGCTGTTTGCCTGTAATTAAACCAGCACAATTTGTGCAGTGAGGTGGAGTCACAAGAGCAGATGCAAAGGCAGGGACAGTAAGTGTAACAGCAATCGTATGGATCTCAAAGCCTCCCACCTCCTAGGTTTTTTTCTAAAGGTATCACAAAAGGCAAAACTTGTCATCTTAGGCATCAGTGGAGGGGACCACTGCCTCGCAGCGACAACAGCATTGTATGCCGCTGGTTCATGGAGCGGGGTCCTGGGCAAGAAAGCACAGTTCTCCTTCAAACAGCTTTCCTTCTGGTGCCTCCTGGTCTTCACCGCTCAAAACTCATGAAGCAATGGGATATAAGGAAAAAGATGTATTCTCAAAGCATTTGAAAATTCAGTGAGTGCTCTGAGAACAAATGACTGCAGGAGTACAACTAAGCAATATTTGTGTATATTTAGACTAAAATTGGTTAAAAATAGAAAAAAATATGTTGCTTTCAAGAAAATTCAAATCAGTTGTATTTGGTACTTTCACAGTATATTTTATATATAAATGTAATCTATATATTTTAATATAACACATTAATTTATAGTACTGAATATTCATGATGTTGCTAACCACCCCTCTTTCAAGTTAACCAAGGTTACTAGGTGTCTGGGATTTCCCAGATGTGTTTTCTTTTTATTTGAAGGGAAAAGTGGACTTCGGCTGCCTTTCTAAGGAGAAGGATTAGCCTGGCGGAGTCGGCTGCAGTAGCTCCGGTCCTGTGCTGGCCATAGAGAGCAATCCCCCCAAAGCTGAGGAGCCGGCACAGCCTGGGGGTGCTGCCCGTGCCGAATCAGACCCGAGGGTCGTGTCACACAGCGCTTTGCCTGAGCGATGCCAGCCAGTCCATGTGCATGACGGAGCCTGGGCTGTCCCGGCTGTGTCGAGAGCTGTTACACACACAGGAAAGGGTTTCTCTGTGCAGGGCAGAACGCATCGGACTCTTTCCCTACAAATTGCACAAGATGTGAGGCCGTATTTCCACCTGGGAATTCCCAGAGATATGAAAGCCTTGTTCTAGGCAGGTAAATCTCCAGCAAGTGCTGGGAAAACGCGATTAAAGGTAAGCAGAAACCTGCGAGCATGCGCACCGTATGCTTCAAAAATTCCCCAGAAGGGAGGGGAAAGTGGAGGATTTTTTGCTCCTGGAACATACATGTGTTGGGGAGGAGGATTTGGACAAGCTGCCTCTCGCCTGTGCCATGGGCTAAGGAAGAGAAGAAGGGAGTGCACCATGAACAGTCCTGCTGGCTGGAATCACCCTTCCAGAGAAATGTTTTTAGGGGAGAAGCTGTACGTTTCTGTATACAGCAGCCTGATCTGTTTGGAATAGGATTTTCCCAGGCTTTTTTTATTTTAAATCTAAGTGTATTGCATTACTATTTCCCCATGTACTGATGGAGCAGGGTGGACGCAACTGCCAGAGGGACTCCCTGATCAAAGCCTGCAGGTGCCTCTCCAGTTACATCCCCGACCCTTCTTTCGGAAGCTGTGATAGCACAGGGACTAATTGTTCTTAATCCGGGAGTGGTGATACACAACTTCAATTTGCCTACAGACATATTAAATATGTCCCAGCTTCTGGAGAATTAAATTACCCAATGACCTTTCATTAACGCATGTACTTTAAAACCAGCTTCAAAAGTCACAGCAGTGCTTCACAGGTCAGCACCCTTCCAGCCAGAAATAATGAAATTTCTGCTTTGGCCGGACGCAGCATCTAAATCTAAAAGACTTGCTTGATTAGAAGGAGTGGCTGCAGCCACGAGCCTAGCTCGATCCGAATACGATTATATTCCCCATACCATCCGAACAGCCTAATGTGACATTTGAGCAGCGACCAGTTTGCCCATTAGCGCCGTCCCAGCGCAACCCATTGCGCCAGTGCCCTCCTATGGCAGTATTCGGACAAAAAGGCCCGCCCGCGCTCCCAGCGCCCCCCCTCCCCCCCCAACCGCCCGCCAACCAAGAGGACGCCCCAGCACATCCTTTAGCTCGCCGCGCCCGGCCGCGCCGTTTTTCACCGCGGAAGCAAAAGCCGCCTTTCGGCCTCCCTTTGGCGCCGTCGGAGGAGCGGGCGCTGATTGGCCCCTTTGAATCATCTCGGCGCGGCGCCATTGGCGGAGCGCGGCCGGCGGCCGGTTCGAATGCGCTGCGCCCGCCCCTTCGGACAGCTCGGGGAGGTCCTCGCGGCGGGCAGCGGGCTCGGTGGCTTCTCAGGTGAGGGCGAGCGGAGGCCGGCGGGGCCGGGTGGGAATCCTCAGGCCGGCGCCGGACCGGCGAAGGGGTCGGCTGAGCCACTTCTCGGCGGCCGTTGGTGCGTGCGGCCGCGTAACGGTTGCGGGAGGGGGTAGGGTGGTCGCTCAGCGGCCTGCCGGCGGGCCTTCCGACCCGGGGCAGGGGCCCGAGCCCTCCGGGGCGAGTTCTGCCCTCACCGGGGACCCTCTCGAGGTGTCGCGGGCCGCGACAGCGGGGCGGGAGCTGGGCCCAGAGGGAAGCGCGGCCGCGGTTAGAGGGCTGGGGGCCAGTTCTCGCCGCTCGCCCTTCCTCGCTCGCCGAGCGGCTGCCCCCCAGCGCGGAGACCTCCTCCTCTGGAGCCGGAGGTAGCCACGGCCTCGCTCGTTACCTCGCAGCGGGTCTGACCCCGGTGTTAAAGTGCTCCATAAAGGAGGCCAAGGGCAGCATGGAAGGTGTCAAGTGCCGGTCCCACCCGGGGCGGGGGGGGGGACACACACACACCTTCCAGGACCTTGTGCCCATCAAGGTACTTGGGCTCGGAGCCCTGAAGGCAGTACTGTGTGCTTACCAAATAATATGGGGCAGGTGTTCCCCTGCGTTGCTAACATCAACCCTTGTGATTTTAGGTGGTAGGGTTCCTGCTAGTGAGTAACTACATAAAACTAAAGAGTAGGGTGTGTTTTTTCACTTGCTTGGAGCAGCTTCCTTCACAAAAGCACCCTTCTCCTTTGAGTTGGTGCCTAATACTTGAGGGTGTAGTTGTTCTAGTTGGAACCCTGAATAAAACACTGCTTTTTTGTTAAGGAGAATGGTTAATTGCTTCATGTCACATCCTAATTATGTAAGACAAAGCTACCTTCTAAAGACCTGGCATAATTTCAGTGACTTGGCTGCATTCAGGACAGCAACTGTTCACCCTCATGGTTTTCTTTTCCTGTTTGTTTCAGGGATAGCCATAGCAATGGATGATTACACTAAAATAGAGAAGATTGGGGAAGGTAAGTATATATAAAGAGAACCATGCGTCTTGTGACGCTCCATGGTTTGACTTCTCAAGTGTCACAGAAGCTCTGTGCACTCTGGCTGTTAGAGGAACTACTGTGATGCAATTAACCGGCAAAGTAAGCCTTTGGTTAACTGTGGTAATTATCTCTATATGTAAAAGCTTTCAGACTGCCTTTCTTTTGAAGGTGGCATGATCTATTTGAAACAACTGATCGGTGTTGAGAAGCATCTGCCTTCATATTGATAAGTACTGGTGTAATTCTCTTCCAAGAGGAGAATAGAATATGTTCTGAGGCCTGAAACCAGCTTTTCAATTTAGGAAGCTTCTCCATTCCTTTGTATATGAACTGGTGCACTAGTTGCTCCTGAAGTTGCACTGCATGGTATACCTAATTTGCTGGGAGCTGCTGGTAGGGAGTAGTGGTTTGTGGATTGTTTTGCTGTGATTATATCTGGTCACTATCTTTGTCAAGAGGAAGAGCAGACTAAATGTCTTAAGAAGTGAATTTTAATGATTAATTTACTGTAAGGCACTAAGAAGATTGCTTCAATGTGTTAGTCACAACCCCTTTTTCACTAGAAATCCAACTGATGTTAAATGTTCAAGTTGGCGTGTTTTAGCCTTATGTACACTTGAAAATTTGCAGTGTTACTCTGAGAAGGTGCTCTCTAAGGTAATCGCGAAAATGTATGGGCTTGGATTTTACAACAAAGCTTTGTAACTTAAACCTTGTGCATTAATCTTTCTTCCTGAAAGAAATTAGTTTGTTTGAACTCAATCTGAGGGATTAATGCTTCAAGAAGTGTGGAAAGAGAATACTTAAGCTGTTTTGATTTGTTGAGGGTTCTACTTCTGTGACCATTGATGATTAAAATAGATTATTGATTTGAGATTTACTACTGGTTACAATTTTAGCTTCTGCTGAGACCTACAGCATGACCCTCTCTCCTGCACTGAGGATTGTGCTAGAGGTATTTCTATAGATCTGACCAATGGATGGGTAGGTCTCTGATTGCACAGGGAGCACTTCTTTTTTCACAGCTAAACCTTTAATCTTTTAATATGAGGTATCAATGTCAAAATCATAATCCCTTCAGGATGAAAAGATACAGTGACTTTGTCTGAGAGCTGGTCAACCTGAAATGCTAATAGGTTGTTTTGTTGTGTTTTTTTTTTTTTTACAACTACATCTTCCAAATATTCAAGTTTCACACATAGGCTACTAAGTACCCTGTCCTAACAAATGATGGGTGGCATGCTTTAAACAAACAAAACTATTATATGGTTAAACTAAGTAGTAGATCATGATCAAGCATAAACAAACAAAAGATACTTGATTGGAAGGACTCTTGCCTGTGTTAGCAATTCTTATTTCCAGTGACTTCTCTGTACCTGAAGCTGGTATCTCCTATATGTGTTTCACTGTATTTTTGTTCAGGTACCTATGGTGTTGTGTATAAAGGTCGACACAAAACCACAGGCCAAGTGGTTGCAATGAAGAAAATACGTCTAGAAAGTGAGGAGGAAGGTGTTCCATGTACTGCTATCCGGGAAATTTCTTTATTAAAAGAGCTGCATCATCCCAATATAGTCTGGTATGCATAAACTGGTATTTAGCTAAACTCTTTGAAGGGCACTAGGTCCCTTCAGATAAGAAATTATTTTTCCACTATTCTAGTGAGGTGAGAGCTGCTCAGCTTAATACAGTGTCTGCTTAGCAGCTAATAGCTATAATCCCAAATCCTGTGTTTATGCTAGTTTTCTACTTAAGACTTCCTCATACTGCCTCTAGGAATCTAACAAATTTTTGCTGATTTTGTAATATATGTGGTTATTGTCAGAATAGAGACAGCGTACCTCATTAAAACTGGTTTAAGATGTTACTTTAGTCAGTCTTTGAACTTTATTTGCTGCCTTGGAATAGATCACTTGACCTTAGTGCTCTTATGTGAGCCTCTGTCACCAATCATGTCCTTGCTGTTTTGTAGCAGAGGTTTATGTGTTGTGATGCTGTCATAGCTGGCACATCTGAGCTAGAAGTAAAACTTCCATCAGTGACTACCTGATGTCTAGAATTGATCACAGCTATTGTCTTCCCCATAAAATATTTACTTGCTCTTTCATGCAGCAAAATACTTTCTCTAATATGCCTTAAAACTGACCAAGTTCCAGCCCTGTAGTGTCTCAATGTATGGATACTTGGATTTAGGAACCCTTATAATCTAGTAAAGATTATTAATCTATGCAAATCCTGCTGTGTCTACTAGGTTTCTATTATAATATTACCTTAAACCCTCCTGGTAATTCAGGCCCTGTTGTAATAAGCCAGCTTCAAATGGAAGCTAAGCACCAACAACTACAGTTGTTGGGTGTTGGCTTTTTTTTTTTTAAAGCAACAATATTTTTTCCTCAGACTTCCTGTGTCTGATACTAGGCATGAGGGAACAGAACTTTAAAAGGAAGCATATAAGGTGTTTATCTCGATCTGACACTATTTCAGATATACTTGATTTTCCAGGTGACAGTGTAACTCACTAAGTCTGTTGATCTTTGAAGACTGAAAGCTTTTTAAGGCTTTCATAACAGGAAGCTGAAAATGTCAGTGTGTATCCCTGCTGAGAGGGAAAATGTAACTGTGAGGCCATGTGTTTTGCAATTGGGTTAATTGTATATTCAATTTTTAGTCTTCAGGATGTTCTTATGCAGGACTCAAGACTGTACCTTGTCTTTGAATTCCTTTCCATGGATCTCAAGAAATACTTGGATAGTATTCCACCTGGCCAATATTTGGAACGTTCACGTGTTAAGGTAATGAGATCAATTTCTTAATACAAGAGAAATTAATCTAAAGAAGATGACCTACAAAGCTACAAGCAGCTCTTATTTTCTGTATAATTAACTCCTTGAGGAGAAATCAGAGGTTAAAAAAGCAGCTGTGGATAATAAGATGAATGGGAGTTTTGCTTTCAAATGACACTTCAAATTTTTTTAATTACTGAAATTAAACTGCCTTTAAGTTTAAGTAAAGAATTAATTTTTGTGGCTTTGATATTAAGTCAATATCTGCAATGCTTTGGATCTCCATTTCCTGCTACTATGGGGAGAGCTAATGTAAGGGAATGCTTTATGTTGCACTGTACTAAAGGTTACTCCTTTTTTTTCCTCTCTTCATCCTTTCTCCAGAGTTACTTGTATCAAATCTTGCAAGGTATTGTCTTCTGCCATTCAAGAAGAGTTCTGCACAGAGACTTAAAACCTCAGAATCTCTTAATAGATGACAAGGGAGTGATTAAACTTGCAGACTTCGGATTGGCTCGAGCCTTTGGAATTCCAGTGCGGGTGTACACTCATGAAGTGAGTTGGAACATCCTCTTGGTGATTTTGAACAATGCTTACTAGCTTCCTGGTAATAACTGAATAGGAAATAACCAAAAAGTAATCAAGGAGCTTTTGATAAACTAACAGTATCAAATAGTCATATTTTGGTTTTGTTTTACTGAATAGCATTCTGTCTCCCTGAATGCAGTTTCACTCTAAGGTTCCAAAGCACCTTAGGAATCCCACTATCACCTTGACAATGAATCAGATGGGCCAGAACTTGTTGCTTACTCTCTCATAAGGGTGGTTTTGCTTCACAAAGTACTGGAGTTTTAGTGACTTGGTACTAAAGGCTTCCTGCTCTTTGGGAAGTAGTTTAGGCAACCACTTTGCTTGCGGTAGAAACTGCAAGGAGTTTGATTAAGATTATCTGTAAATGATGTTAGAAACTAGTATTTTCTCTAAAACTTCTAGCACTGGTTCTTATTTTAATGAAAACTGTGAATGCTCTTAATAATGAGCCACTGTGCTTGCAGTCAATTAGAGGATCTGGTTCTATAAACTTCTAAAAAAAATTTTTTGTTCAATAGGTAGTGACACTGTGGTACAGGTCTCCAGAGGTGTTGCTAGGATCTGCTCGTTATTCTACTCCTGTAGATATATGGAGCATAGGTACCATATTTGCTGAGATGGCAACTAAAAAGCCACTTTTCCATGGGGACTCGGAGATTGACCAGCTCTTCAGAATCTTCAGGTATGTGAAGATAAACCTTTCCTTGCTCCTTGAGCAACGCTGCACAACAATGCTGTGCACTTAGTAAAATCAAAGTAGTGCATACACACTTCAGACTAAACTGCTCAATATTTCACTTGTGCTTGCACAGAGCTTTAGGTACCCCCAACAACGAGGTATGGCCTGAAGTGGAATCCCTGCAAGACTATAAAAACACATTCCCAAAATGGAAACCTAGCAGCCTGGGAACACATGTCAAAAACTTAGATGAAAATGGACTCGATCTGCTGTCTGTAAGTAGTCCTTCAACTGCCACGTAAGACAATGAACAGGTTGTTTCAAATAATCCAGAATACATAAGGGCTATACTAATTGCTCTTGGCTAGAATGAGGATATGGAGGTCTTCAAACTATCAGCAGTGGTATGGGCTGTGATTGTTGTAGAACTGACATCTTGTGTGACGTTAATTCACTTCTTTCATAAATAACAAATGACTAGACTACTTTTTTTCTCATTATGCAATTATGCCTCAGCTTTTTTTTATACTAATAAACCAGGTATAACTTGAAAGTGAGGACAAGCTTTTGCAAACAAGTAAGGGAAAGCTCCTGCTGACAAACTGTAGCTGTCACCTTCCTGGTGCCAGCACTAATTATGATGTGGCTGTATGACTGCTGATCCAGTTGGAAATGTTTTTCTTTTATGGTAGCATGCAAATTAATCTTGGTGGGCCTATCTTCATTAAGCTTTCATGGTGATCTTAACTGAATATGCAATGATGGAAACAGCTGAATTTATTGATTAGCTGTGAAAGCAGGGCCTTAGTTTAAGTCAGTCTGTACTTTCTGTCTCAATGCCTTTCAACTTTTTTTTTGGCTGTGGTGGATCAAATTTTTAGTAGGTATATTTTGTACCTAGTGTGAAATTACTGTAGTTCTGTGGGCATGCCACACTAAGCTTTTATTTTACAAGGTCTTCATGAGGCTTTTCTGTTTAGTGCTCTTTGGGCTCATGTGCTGCCTCTGTGGACTAATTTAGATCACATTTTAGGTGTGATCTTAGATGCACCTAAGTATACAAATGTACCTTGGTGACTTATCCTAAAGCTGCATTTATGCAGTGCAGACTTACCTATGGGGGTGTTGGGTGGGTGCTCTTTCTCTCTTAAGGTAAGTTTCACTTCAGAACTATCTTGGTAGAAGGGGAACCTTGTGCAGTGGCTACCTGTATATCTGGCTCATGCTTTTAAGCAGTCACAAAGTAGTTTACCTATATTGATATGGCTATGTCAAAATACTCTGAAGCAGTGTTGCCCAAGAAACTGAAATGACCACAATTTTTCTTTGTGAGAACAGAGCCACAACCTGAACAACCCTTGTTAAGCACAGGTGTTTTGAATAGGTTCTTTGAACCTTGTACAAGTATTCTGCAGAGATAACTGATTTCAGCTGGGAATAATTCCTGTGTCTACTGACAACACCATTATTAAATCAGTGTGAAGTAAAATTGTTACTGTTTGTATTTACAAACTAAAATCAATTGAATGGGTAAGTGAATGTTGTTGATAATCATGTAACTGGCCTGCTAAGTACTCGAGCTTAATTGTGGCTTCCTTGTGTAAAACCAATGTTTTGGGTTGCTGCTAATAAAGGCAAAAAAATTCTTAGTTCCTCAAATGGTGTTAACATACTACTAATCTCAATGCATATTAAATGCTGTAAAATCTTGTAGAGTTTGCCTTAAATTAATAAACTTTGAAATTTTAGCTTCCTATTAATACCCAGTGACAGTGATGTGGCTGAATTCTTAGGCATCTGGAATCTGTTTCCTATGGCACTCTTCAGCCTCAAGCATTAATGTACCTTTAAAGACAACAAACCCAAATATTTCATTCTAGAGCACAAGCTCTGATTTGTCAATGAAAATGTTAATTTCTCCTTCTATAGACTATTGCAGATGGAAATAGTATGTGAAATAGCTATCTTTGAAAAGGGGTTACATATTTTTGTGATAAGACCAATTGCCTGAATGAGGTTCTAAACTTAAGACCATTGTTAGCTAAATGACTTCCATGGTCAGCATTTCAAAGCACTTAATGGCTGTCATCAAAAGCTTTGGTCTACTGGACACTAAGTTTCAGGAAAAATTATGTTCCAGTTGCTCAGAGAAGAAATAATCACTTAACCTATCAGCTGAAGTGCTGTAGTCTCAATGTCACAGCATCCCTTTTCCAGAGAAATTTACTTTTTTTTTCCCCCAGAGTCAATTTTAAGAGAATGTTTGATATCACAATTAGCTATAGGATACTGTTTTTCTGGAATATAACTAATGGGAACCTGTCACTTGAGGCAAAATGGGACTTATGCTGTCTCTAGAATTAACCTTCTCTCTGTTCTCCTGCCAAAAAGCGAATATAAATGCAAATTCAGTGATTTAAATCAACTTGGAAGATGCCCTGTAGGATGAAGTCCATAGATAGTTAAATCTCAAGACTGAATTAAGGCAAAGTAATACTGGTTAAGTTTTTTTTTTCTAGAAGACAAATTTGTTGTTGGGGATTGGGGGAGAAGCAACTGGTAGAACTCTGATTACTTGAATTTGAAATACTCTTTCATTTAGTAAGGAGAAATAAAAGCAAAAAGACTTTGCAGAGAATTTGCTAGTTCTAGGTCTAAGAAAAAACTGCTAAATACTCTGTTCCTTTCCTTTTTTTGCCCTCTGGCTATATGATATAGATGTGTGTGGGTTTTTTTTTTTTAATTGCTACCAAAACACATTTCTTGCCTGTTCTAGAAAGTTCTGGGGGCTATTTTAGTGGCTATGGCATCCCCTCTCTTTGCTCTCATCAAATTTATTATTTAGGTCTTCAAATGAAGTAACTTATTGTAAAGAAACTCAAGTTTTCAAACTCTGGGTTTCTTCAGTATTATCTGCTTGAATAATACTTTCCTGTTCAGATTCTGTAACTGAGTGATCACTTGTATATTTTTAACTGTGAACTGCTGCACCAAGATGAGTAAAAGCAATTTGATATCAATTTCTTCAATGTCAGCTTAACAAAAGAAGCATAGGACTACTTGTTATTGTAAGCATTTGGGGCTTTAACTTCCCAAATCTTATTAATTTTCCCTTAGTTGAGAGGCTGAGACTAATAATCAGTACCTGGTGATGCCTGGTTCTGGAATTAGTTGGATGCATACGGTACCCTGATACATGCCTAGGCTTGGTTATTGAATGGGAAAATGTTTCTTTACTTTCCAACTTTCTGGAATGTTATGCATTACTACTGACCTACCACCAACTCTTATGTGGAAGTGACCTCTCCTTCTATGAGAAATCGTGGAATACAGGGGAAAGCTTAGCTTTACGGTTACTTGATTATTACTGTGTTTAAATAACTACCTATTTAACATGATTTTAGTTCCTATTTCATAAGTTGTAAATGTGTTTCCTTTTTCTTCCAGAAAATGTTAATTTATGATCCTGCAAAAAGAATTTCTGGCAAAATGGCCTTGAACCATCCATATTTTGATGACTTGGACAAATCTACTCTACCTTCTAATCTGATTAAGAAATAATAGACCTTTGGACTAAATCAGCCAGAGTGAAATAATTGTGATTACTTTTACTATTAAGTCTGTCTGTAACTTGTATGTCTGTCTTTCTGCTCTAAAACTGTGGCTGTTTAGTTTGTTTTGTTTTAAGTGTTATCTAAATGTAAATATTAACATATTAGTGCTGAGTTTAAATGCAATGCAAGTATTGCTGCCATTAATGCAGTGAACTTTCTATAAATAAAGCTTTAAATCCAGTGAAGGACTGAAATTATTTCCAGACCCTGGGTGCTCTACAAAAGGACTCTGTTTTCTTTGGAATGTGCTGGGAAGGTACCACTTGTCTAAAAAAAACCAAAACCAACTGGTAATCTGAACTACTAAATTGCTGTTCTTGATATGGTAGGAAGATACGATAGGAATTTCCTCTGAAGCTTGAGTTGTTTCAGTATAATGTCAGTTTAAAGTTTTACTTGAGCATGGTGGTCAATGTGCCAGAGGATGTGTAAATCAGATAGTGAACTGAAGAATTGCAGCTTAGTACTGAAGCTAAGGCCAAACTCATTTTAGGGTTTGAGGTTTTTGAAGGTATTTGCAAATCAGCATTTGGAAAAGTCCTCGCTCTATATGCTTTTCTGTTATCTTGAAGGCCCAAGAATTGACCTAGATATGGTTGTGTTAACTTGTGAATTGGCATAGTTCCAGCTCATGGACCGGGTAAGGTATGATATTTTAAATTTTACATGGACTCCTTCTATACCAATGTGTAGCTGCTGGCCCTTCCAGCTGTTAATAGTAATACAGTTCTCCTCTGATTCTTATTAAATGTAAAGCCTCCAGGATTATGCTTGAATTTGAAAACTAGCCTGTCTTCATATAGGAATAGTCAAATGGTGACTTAACAGGACTTCTAGGAATTGCAATTGTAGAATGAGATGCTACATGTCTACAGGCTCTTTCATGATTAAAGCAGAAGCTTTAGTATTAGACCTAGTTTTGGTTAACAAGTAGCATTTTTAGATGTAAATGGCAGTAAGGGTGTTAGCATTGTGCTCTGCAGGGTAGGTTTTAATCTCCAGAAGTATCTGGATACTATCAGCTTAATGCAATCATTTAGTAGTGGAGAGACAAGGAGGAGATTTCTTTGAAATTGCTTACACAGAAAGTTAGTTCTTAATTGTAAGCAGAGGGGAATAAGATTGCTCTTGTTGACTCCTTTCTATTAACATCAGTGACAGTATGCAATGTCAAGACAAATTAAACTAGGAACCTAATTTATCTGCTCTTGACTGTAGTAACTTAACATGAACTTTACAGGCCAGGGGATGCTATTGCTGGTGTCAGCTGGTTACATTAGGGTAAAAAAAAAACAACAAACAAACCCCCAAAACCAACAGCAACAAGGGGGACCTGCTAGCAACTGCTTTGAAAAACAGAATTTAATCTATTTGAGCAAATACTGGGGCCCTTAGTATTTAGCTTTTCCTCTTTGTAGTAGACAGACTTTTACTTAAGCTCTTTGTGCAGAGAAGACTTCAGCTATGCAAACTCAGGACTTTATCAGTATTGCAAGCAAAAAAAAAAAATCCTATTTGTTACTTAAGTACTGGTCTGTCTGTTTCATGTGATAGTGAACACTTTACCCTATTTTAACTATAAGATTTCAATACTAAACTTCTAAAAGGAAGCTTCATTTTAAACAATAATTCACTACAAGTCTGTGATCTTTATTTACCCAGGCACTGTTATGACTGGTGTAACACAGCTACCATTGTAGCTCTGAATGAACTATTCTAGTACTCCTGGCAAATAGGATGGAGAAAGGAACATAACACTGTCTGTCAGTGTCTGAGGCCAGATAAGGTGGTGAGTATCAGACCCAAAGACAACTCACTTTATACTTCAGAACAGAGCTCTTAAAGTTATCAATGGTGCACATCACTTACAGTAAGGAAAAACACATCCTCTAGGCCTTGCCCTGCTGTCCAGGCCTAGCATGTGGAAGGTTTGTGATGCTCAAGTTTGGGCCATCTGAAACTCCATTTTTTACTGGTGAAAACTTGAGGGTGCCTTTCACTGTGGGCAATAATTGGCAGCCCTGTTCATTGATAGTGCTTTAGTTCTGTACTGTGAGAAGTGAATCGCTATGGTACTGCATTACTGTTGTCCTTCAGTCGAGGACAGTGTAGTGCTTGGCAGGGCTTCACTGGTCCATAATTTTTATTGGGATGGAGAATGATTAGCTGAAAACAGAAAGTGGTGTACTTTTTCTGAAGTGACCAGTAGTCAATATATTAGGTGCCTTCCCTCCTTCCCACCCACGCCCCCAACTATATGTGCAGTAGATCTAGTATGAATTTACTTAATGGGCACTTAGTAACTCAATTACTTACTGTTATTATGTTGAATTTAGTTACCTTTACAGGCTTTTATAGTGATAGTGAGCATCTGTAAAAGCTCTACAAGTCTGCAGTAGCTTTCTTCTGAATGTTGTAAGAACTGGGGAGGAATTACTTTATTTCAACCAAGAGCAGACTACTTTTAAATGAAGTTCCATAATGCATCAGCATTACCTCTAGTGCTATGGCTGTAACAATATCAGTAACGTGTTCTATACTACAGCGTGGGGAACAAACTTAACTTGCTGTTTTAATCAACTTGTTTGTCCTTCATCCCATTAAAAAATGGTGCAGATGAAAAAGTTTGGTGTATACAAGAATAGGACTTTACCCAGGATCAAATTAGGGAGTTCATGTTTTTGGTTTGTTTGGGGTTTTTTTGGTGTGTTTTTTTTTTTTTTTAAGTTTCCAGGTGCTAGTGAGCTTTGTTCTTTTCAAAATAGCCAACCACCTCCTAGATACTTGTAGACTGAGCTCAGCTGCTTTTATTTTACTCAGACGTAATTCATCTTAGGGAGAATATGGTATTACCATCTGCTGATTTTAAAATAAGTGGCTCTTATAAATAGATATTTTACAGGGAACAAAGGAAAAAGGAAGAACTTTACTTTCTAAATTCTTGAATGGGATAAATACTGTAAAACCTGGTATAAAAAGAAACCTGTATGTGCTGGTGCAGCTGTCAGGGTCAGGTGTAGGAGAACTGATCTCTAATTCAGGGAAAAAACACAGCACTACTTAAATGTCAGTGGGAGCCAAGAAGCACCTCATGGAGAGACTTGTTTGTTTTCCTCTGGAAAACAGAACCTCCTCAGCTGAGTTGGGAACTGCTGCTCCTCCTGAGCTGCCCTGGCTTTTGTTCACCGGCCTGGCACTTTGCTTGTCCAAATGTGTCTGTGGGTTGCCTCTGGTACCTGTGCTGCAGGGGCTGACCTCTGCTCTAACCAGCTAACTTCTTGTGCCCAGAGCAGATTCTGTTTAAGGCTTAGTCTGACATGACTCTTGGGAGCCTGGTCAGCAAGTTGCAGCTGACTTATTTCTAACCCACTCTGTTGGTTCTACCAGGGCACCTGGTAATACTTAATTTAGAGGGGAAAAATAAAAGCGACCCCCTCTCACAATTCATCTGCTTACCCAGCTCTGAAAAAGCAGGACTACTAAGCATGGTATCTCCTAATCTCCATCCATGTCCTTCACTAGGTGGATTATAGCTGCACCTAGGAGTTCTGATAATATCCACCTTAGCTGTTGTAGAACTGCATTAAGTGTCTGTCCTAACTCAAGTTAAAACTAGAGGCAATCTGTTAGTTCTAGGAAAGGGCTATTCTCAATTTGAGCTGCTGAGGAAAAACTTCAATGCTTAATGCAACTGCAGTTACTCGAACCAGAAGAGTGTATTTGCTGTGACTGGCAAAGGTGAGTCTGCTGGAACACCACGCTGTTTGCCAGGAAATGAGACTGTTATCTGCCGCTTTACACTGCGTACAGCCTTAGTGCCAAAGGGAATAAGGTAAAGGTAATGATGTGTGTGACAAAAGGAAGGAGGTTAATGATTAAAAAAAAAAATCTTATTAAATGAAGGAAAATGCCGCGCGCCTCTGAACAATTAAAGTTGAAAAATGTCCCTTATGCATAAGTTGGTTTCTGACTGAAGACTAAAGCTGTTGTTAACTAAATCAAGAGAGCAGCTCAGGGAGGCAGCAGGCTTTTAGGGGCTGAATAGGTACTGCCTGGGGACAGTCCCGCAGCAGCCAGTAAATGCACGTTTGATCCAATTTCTATGGTACTAGAAGAGGACTGACATTTCACTGCTGTGTGTAGATCTGTTTTCAGTGTCTGTATAATCAGTTTCCTCCAGGAGGGAGGGGATGTCAATTATTGTGACACTGCTAAAGAGGATCATGCAAACACCCTCCTTCTCTATTAAGGAACCTCCTGTTCTGGAACATGTACTACGAAGTGCTCCTTTGCTACTTCACCTGTTGAAGCACAGGATAGGTGTAAGATGGGAAATGTACCTGCTGGAGTCATAAACCACTTCCAAGAAAAAAATCTATTCAGCGAGATTGCAGCTGCATTTGCTACACTTAAAATTACTTTTAAGCAGCAAGAAAACCTCTGCTGCAGCAAATGACTGAACTTACTAGCATTCCTGTATCAGTATCTGGGCTTACTTCTGAATAGCTGGTTTTGAACAGCAGTATTTCCTGCTCCCTGTCTACAGACCAGCGTGAAGACTGCTGGCTCTATTTGATTTCTATTTGCATCAGCTTTATAAAGACCAAGTGAGAATAAGGAAACACTGATACAGAGGCCATACCTCATTAAGCCTGACTATTCCTTCTCAATCAAGCTCCTTGCCTTATTTTCAGACAAGCTGCATCAATTTATGGGGTAATGTAAAAATTTCCCATTGCTTTGACCACCAGCTGCTCTGGTTTATATCTGTTGTGTCAATGGCTGATTTCAGGGAATGGCTCCTGGTTTTGCTCCCACTATGTATTCCTGTATAAAGTGTTGTCTCCTCACATGTAAATGTCAGCAGGGTACTGGGTGTTCACCTCTGTTGTCAGGCATAGTTTACTTCAGCGTGATCTGCTGGTTATTTCAATATCTTTTCATTGTGTTTGAATCAATAGCAGTCTTTATTGCTGCTGCTAACTGATTAATTGACTGATCTCAAACATATATATCCAGTATAGGTGGCTGGCTGCCTTTAATGGAAAAATTGGAAGTGGTAGCTGGTCTCTCTTAGTTGCTAAAATGACAGGTATTATGCCTTTAGTGATAAATAATGGCATTACATGGTTAGTTATAATCAGTTCTTTGAATTTAGTAAAAGCCTTTCTGCTGATGTCTGTAGGGTTTAGACTAGACTGTTGGAGTTTGTTGTTTAGGAAGATATTTTCACTGGAAGATGGTTTTAAGTGGTAACCTATTGAATTTAATTTTTAAAAGGTCCTGCCTACAACTCACAAAATACCCACTATGTGCAAGGCAACATGTCTGTGACAGAGTCAAAACCTACGATCTTGGTAACTTCTAGCATGGATCCTTAGTCTTGGAGGAACATGCTTTTCCCATGATAGCTTAGACTTGCTTAGCAAGCAATACCTCACAGGCCTCTCTAATCCAAGGGAGGCTAAAGGAGATTCCCTGTTTTTTTGTTTGCTCTGCACCTACAACTTTTCTTTGTACAAGACCCATTAACTACAACTCTTCCTGCCAACTGTTGGTCTTTCGGAAGTTATTTTTTCCTAAAAAAATAAATAGAGAGTTTGCCCTCACTGCTATTTCCTCCATCTCTAGCTGACCTTCAGTGCTATTTTTCTTCTCCTTTGCTACCCGAGTCTATTGACTTAAGAGGCATCAGAGAGGGACCTTTTTCAAGGCTATTTTCCTTGACAGAGGAAGAACATCATAACCAAACCAGGGGCTGGCTCTGCCTGTCTTTCTTCCAATGGGAACTAAAGACAATGAGAAGAGTTATCTAATACCTAAGAATGTCCCATCTTGACTCATTAATGTCAGAGAAGAGCTCAGTCTCTAAAATGCTCCCAATTGGTGGCATGGGGGGATAAAAGGAAAGGTCAGTCCTCTTCACCCTGTAGGCTCTCTTAATGGATCATACTGTGAACAGCTTAATGCTGTGACCTAGCAGGTCTTCAGGCACCTGAAGGGATCAGAAAGGATTTGACTACTTGACGGAAAGCAGGGAAAATACTAAGTCTCTTAGTGTCCCTCTTCATGGGTCATCTTTGGTTGCTTCCCACAGGATTTTGACCTTCTTTGTATTATCTCAGAACAGTCACTTATCACTCAGTGTGAGCAAGTCCCTGAGCTTCTACGCTCCACTTCAACTCCTTGCTGTGTAAACTGTGGACAGCAGTGTAAATATTTCACAGCTGTTTGCTGAACTATATTTGCTCTGGGCTCCGAATATACACTTTGTACTAAAAATGTACCTGACACCTGTCCCTCCACCCCAAAGTAGGCACAGGTTTCTGAAACATCTTTTAACTCACTGTCTGCAAAGGAGGAGGAGGAGGGCCTCTCTTCTATTAGGTTTGTCTTGATATTATTTTAAAACTGTAATCTGAGAATGAGGAGTTACAGCTTCTGTGAATTACCTCACCCAGAGAAGCATCTCATCCTGAGATGTACCAGCACTACTGACTTGCTGGGAAGTTAACAGTTACTCAGCATCCTTTGCTGACAGGCAAAAGGACAAAAGGAAGAAGAGAAACAGTGTAGAACATAAAATTTGTGTAGGTGGGAACACTTAAACTCTTTTATGTTCCCATAAGGGGAAAAAAAAACATTTATGTTTTTCTTGAAAGTTGTCTGAGATAGTAATGGTTTTAATAGTAAAATAAAATTTAAAAGACTTTGGGGAAGTATCTTTTTTTTTTTTTTTTTTAAATCTCATTGCAGAAGTCTGGTACTTTTCCCTGGATCAGTAATGAATAGATTTTTATTTTCTTCCTTAGTATTTGGGGCTTAATACATAAACGTATGAAAATAAAAACAATGGAGTTGTAGGAAACATTATTTTAGATGAACTATGACAAGATGTAGTAAAGTTCTGATATGTATTTAGTATAAAAATAATATTCTTTTATTCCTAAAGTTTCTTAGTTTTGCCTCCCTCTTCACCACGAGGTGTCACTCTGGTACCTCGGTACTGACAACTACTGCAGGGGGGCAGGGAAGAGGAGAAAAACTATCAGACTCTCCTGGCTCCATGAAAAATTGAAGGGTATTTATTTTCTGGTAGGCAGCCAGGCTGAAAATACTATCTGAATTGAAAGCCTTTCATGAAACATCTGGGCAGTTAAATTTTGCTAACTTCAAAGATGTCCTGTACCATACTGACATACTGATTTCTTTCTTTAGTGAAGAATCACTTAGTTTTACAGAGGCCTTTGTGTGTTAGCCTATTTCATGCTGAAATTAATGATCAGAATGACTATGCTTAATAAAGCAAGTATTATAGGCATGCCAGTCAATATAGTTGAACTACACCAGGCTCATAATCAGTCTCACAAGTCCCTACCTCTTGTCCACAGAAGCCAGTTTTGCAGTGGATTTTTTTGAAGTCTGCACGCTTAATCTCTGCATTTCTCATTCTGTACCAGATATGTGTGTGCAAAATTGTGTCTCTCTTTTTGTTTTGCAGTTTGTCGTTTTCTAAGTACTTTTCAAAAGCTTGGCTAGATTATCTGCTAGTTTAAAAAAAAAACCAAAAACTCAAGTTTGTAACAGTTGAGAATTTGGTCCTCAGTACTGACTAAATATAAGGTCTTGCTTTTATTTGTTGATATGATGTTCTGTTAAATGCAAAAGCTTTTGTCTAAAAGCAAACCAATATAAAATACTTCCCGGATGACTCAATCTGCTCTGAGGCGTGGGATTATACAGTCACATGCCTGGCAAAATTCACTCCAGTGCTGCTGTATGAAGCATTAAGAGTTTTTTTCCTCTCTCAATCTACGTAATGATGTACAGATACATAACTAATATAAGTTTACACTAATAATCCTGGTCACTGAGCTGCTTTAGGCAGAAATGCAGGTGCTAATGTGTGGGAAGTGTACTTTGATAGTTACCCTTGAGAATGGAAAAATACACTAGTTGTTTCCCAATTCTCATTCAAGTGCATATAATCTGGTCTGGGTACAAATGCATTTTATACATGGTCAAAGAGTGTAAACATACAGCAGGCGTCCTCTCATGACATGTGGCCTTGTCAAAGTATTTGTTCTGCTAAGTGGAAAAATACTAATGCTGCCTCTTCCTAATGGGGCTTTTTTCCGTGAAAGAGATGTAAAACAACACATAACATACCCGTCTCCACAAATAACATACATTCTAAGGACAATGATTGAGTAGAAAGAAAGTCTTTAGTAAAATCTGTCATTGCGTTAACACAGAGAGTTACCATACATCATTCTTCAACTAATGGAAGCCCTGCCAAAGATTGACTGTATGATTTAGCTCTTGCTGTTCATCTTTAAAACCTCAGACCACAAGCTGGGCTGTGCTCCTTTCCAACAGGAACGCTAAGCCTCGCAGCTTGGGGAGCTCAGGACATCACTCAGCTTCTTACCGAAAGATTATAGGTAAAAAAAGTCTATGCAGGATGCAATTTTTTTTTCCCCTTAGGAAATTATTAGATGTATCCTAATTAAATTAGAGTCTTTGACTGCTCCTGCCATGCACAATAAAAATTACTCTGGTCTCTTCAAAGCAAAGCAGGAAAATGAGAGAAATAAGGTAGAGTTCAATTTGCCCTCGTGTCAGTAAGAAGAATAAACTTTAGCTCTGACATCATGGTCTGCAAAAATTAAAACCCATTTTATATAGGTGTAAATTGCTATATATAAATTTCTCATGTAATACACACCACACAGTTTGAAAATACTTTCTTAGTTAAGAACAGCCCTGACTTAGAAAAAGGCAAGTTTATGGCTAATAAAAAAGCAGTGTTTGTCCAGGTTTCCCCTTCTTCAAGCTTTGAACAAATACCAATTAGCCCTCAACACCTCTATATTGTCATTTGAACAGAAAGGAATCGAGATTATTCCCTACATATATCTACCAGTTATTTTAAACAGAGACAGTGCATGCAAAGCAAAAGATTCTGGTTTGCAATCTCTCTGCAACCAAGCAGCACTGAAAAATGTTTTTGCTTTGGTTCCATTGTTTGATTTGACTTCTTTAGTTCTTAGGATAGGAGTAAATGGACTGAAAATCCATTTGGTATTTTGAAATCTGGAGAGTATCTCCCAGCAGACGAAGCCACCAGTCTCAGTAGATGTGTTTCAGAGAAGGCCCTTAGCCTCTAGGGAAGATTTACATTAGCCGTGAATTTGAGCTTTGGTGTTTTTAGGACCATTTCTGCAATGAGCTTCATGCAATGTATGGCTGTTTGCCTGGGGAAAGCCACAGTCTGGGGGAACAAAAGCAAAGTTGCAGGTTCTGGGCCTCCTATTTGCAGGCCACACGTGCCAATTTTCCTCCTAAAATGTGATTATTACATTTACAACACAAATCTGAGCTGAAACTTGAACAAAACTAGAAACTAGGCTGTTCAGTGTTACCTCCAGCAGAGAGCAAAATAAACACATTCCTGCAGTGCACTTTTCCACAGCCAAACTCAAATTTCACATCAAACAAACCTAGCAAGTGACAGGTCACAACACATGCCTTTAAAATACCAGGGAAAGGAAAGCTTCTTCAGCAGCAGTCACATAAACAAAACCAAACCCCCAAAATTCTGAAGACCCACAAAGCACGCTATTGGCATGTTCAAGTCAGTTCAGTAGCCAGCCCACATTCAGCAATGGTTATTCTTCCAGTCATTCCTTGTGTCTGAATAGGGCCTGCCTCATTGTCTAGCTCTTAACCCCTTGTCCTGAAAGTATTCTGTTACTTCAAGTCTCTTGGGGGGAAAAAAAACAAACCAATGTGCCACTGCACTTCAATTCCGGCTTGCTAAGATTGAGGAGGAACACAGAATGAGGAATAAGCTCACAGGCTTCCTTGCTTTACCAAAGGCATAATCAAATAAAAAGGTTATTCTGGGACGTGATATCACCATGAAGCAGCTGCCCCATACTAGGTGATATATGCTTTTAGCCTATGACAAACGGGAGGTAATCCAAGTTTAGCTCTTAGCAAAAAAAATATATTAAAAATGACAAAAAAGTCAGTCTGATCTAAGTAACTGAGCCTTCAGAAAGTTCCCTGACCAGCAGGAAAGTTTCTCACCATCTGCCCCTACAATTTCAAAATGACAGGCTCACAGCATTTGCCATGATTTTGACAGTGCTTGACTTTGCCATTTTAATAAGTTTGCTTCCAAAGAAAAGCTTTTCCTGTTCAGCGATATCTCTCGTAAGGACCCAAGAAGCCCTTTCCCTATTAAGGAGTTAAAGTCAGCTTTTTAGATTTTGCCTATGGGACTGTGGAATGAGAACCTGGGACTCATTCAGAAGTGGTTCATGCTACAGGAGTTAGATGTGAGGTGGAGGAATCAGTCAGTGTCAGAAAGATTTGACATAAAAGTAAGTGAAGGTTTATTATTATTACTTTATTATAATTATTTTAATAATTTCTGGGTATAAAATTATGAGCTATGTGATGTCTATTGGCCCCATAAGACTTTCTGACCAGTTACAAGAGCCAAACTGAGACATCAATACTGTAGGCTTAATGTCCTATGGCTGCATTGGATTATCAGTGCTTCTGCTCTCATATAAAAAGCTTCTTGTTTCATTTTGATGTCTCTAGGCCTCACAGAGGGACTGGAAGGCAAAAAGCTCCACCATTATAATAACCAGCTGTACTGGATTCTGGCTTGCCAGCCTGGATCTGCTGGCAGGACACTGCAACTGCCTTGTGTGAAGCACCTCAGGTACCACACTGGCCCTGCACCAGCCCTCTGCAATGGCCCAGAGAGGAGGTCTTGGGGCTCGGCTCAGCTGCCCCCATCCTCATGCAGGGACTGGCCTCTCCAGCACTTTTCTCCCAAGGTCCATGGGTGGTTCAGTCCCTCCCAGCTGCCACCCAGAACTGTCTCCTGTCCGACAGCAGCCCTGTGCTCTGTAGGTCGCTGGCCCACTGGCAAACCCCGCTTGCTTGTGGCAAGAAAGGAGCCGTCAGGAGCACAGGCAAAGGGAAGAGACCCAGATAAACCCCTATGGATCTGTTTTATAAACCACCAAACAATCACTTTCAAGGCAGGAGGCATCTTCCCTACAGCAGGTAAAATTACAGCATGAGGAACATTCACCTAGACCATGAAGCAGATGCACAGAGCATCCCCGAGAGCCTCACCATGATGAAAAAAACCATATAGCTCCAGAGGTCTCAGACAAACACATCTAAAACAGGTGAATATCCCTAATATTTTCTTCATATATGTAGTCACACTCATGTAAAGCCATTGGCTGTTAATTAATGCAACATGTATGCTATGGGTAGACAGAGCATCAAAGGAAATGATCTGCCAAGGAAGTGGTGAATCTGTCAACTGTATAGCAGGTCACAGAACAACCATGGATTATTTTCCTTTTATTGTGCAAAAGACAGTGACGCTGAAACACACAGTTTCCTCACACTTTGCTGCCTAACGGAACCAAGAATAAAAAAGCTACACTTGAACAATCTGAGGAAAACTCAGCAGCAGAGAGAAAAAGATCAAACACCACTATCTTTTCCGGTCAGCAGAATTTTCTTACCTTTTTTCCTCAAGATCCTGTTTGAGGCCCTCTTCAAGATCCAAGCTGCAAGTTTTACGTAGGGCTGTAGCAGACAACTCCTTAGAGAAGAGTGCGTCAAAACTTATGAACAGATCACCGCTAAAAAAGCGGCTTAAAAGTTTTTTATCTTGCACGATGAAATCAAGAAGGGATTGCTGTGCCTAACAGACCACAATTTCGGCAGAAAAAGATGGAAAGAAATAAGAATTAAACCCCATTACCATCTGAGGTAAATTACCTCATTACCATCTGAGGTAAATCCAATCTCCTAGTAGGTGAAAGCCCACTGAAATAAAGGCCGGGGAGGAGGAGGAAGGGGGGGGGAAGAGGCTGCAAAGGCTTCTGGGGGACAGGAAGGCTATAAAGCCTGAAGCAGCAGCAGAGGGGCCAGTTCAGAGCTTGTTGAGGGAGGTGAGGAGGAAGAGCACTCAGAGCTGAAGGAAGCAAAAGGTAAACTGCTTCAATCTTACCTGCATTAAACTGGTATTTTTCTTCTGTTGTGTAAGAAGCGCAAGCGAGAAAGTGAGATCTCTAGCTTCCAAGCTCCATCAGAACCCTTTTTCCTTTGTATGGAAGCTTCCATCCCATGGGAAGTCAGTGGTTGCACGCTGCTAGCAGTTTAGGCCCGTGTTTGTTTAACGTGTATGTTTGCTCATATACTGAGCTAAGGGTTCCTCACAGCTTCCTCCGCCCTGTTTTGGTGTTGGAGACTTCAATGTTTTCTTCCTGGTTTTGTTGGAGTTTGCCTTGTGCTAGTTTGTAACACTGTAGGCCGCTTCTTGTAAGGAAAGAAGTGTGTAATCCTGTCATCTTTAGACTCGATTCTCTGCTCCCTGCCGTTATACTACACTGCTGTGCTAAAGAAAGAGGTGTTTAATTAAGGAACAAGTAGTAAAACATCTAACAACTGTAGGGGTGAGTTGTCATGTGGGACATCTTGACCATGGATCCTCACCGGTCACTAATAGAAGGGAAAATGCCTTGCTCAAAGACAGAGAATTGCTGCTGTAGCTTTATGTGATGATTGAGGACAAATAGGCATTGGGGCTCTCTGTGCAGCTGATGTACTTACAATTAGCTTCCACAGGGTATTTTTATCTTCTTTTCCCTATTCAGTGGGGTAATCCACCCACTTAAGTGTGGTGTTATGGTGCTAAATTAATTAATTTTACTAATATGCTTTTATAGCACTGCCTCATCTACTACAGAAAAGTTAATGATCAGCCACTCCCATCACTTGAATCAGGCTTTCAACAGACCATTCAGCTTTTAATTTACCCTTTTTAGATGTTGTCATGCATTTTTTTGTTTGACACGTTTCTCTGCTCCTGGCAACCTTCAAAACTCTCAGCAGGTGGCTAAAACAACCCGAAACAGAGGAACTGAGTCTCATATTTATGAGGGAATGTGATGCTCTTTCGCAACTAGCCACACAGCTATGTTCTAGCTGGCTATGCAAAGGCAGATTTGATCTGAGGCGGGCTTTAAATATGTACAACTCAGCAGAAAGCAGAGCCAAAAAAGAAGCCATCTGTGCAGCTGGCACACATCCAAAGGGAATGGTGTTAAGGTTGTCTTAACAGCTCACCTGTGGTATGGCCTAACGAGCTGCTCCATTGCCTTCCTGCAGCTGGAGGTCAGAGGGTGATGGTGCAAGAGTAAGGACCAGGAGCTCTGTGTGTGTGTGCTTGAGGCTTGCAAACACCCTTCTCAGCGAAGGTGAATACAGGCGAATCCACTTGTGGTGATGATTGTGTGTCTAACAAGCAGCCCTGGGTTCTGGGGCTGCCTACCATCTAGTCTTCAGCCTTTTCTAAATATTACTTTCCATTTTCCTTTTTCCCAGTCCAAAAGGCAGTGAAGTACACGCTATATTTCCAAGGGCTCAGTCTGAAAACCAGGGTGTCACTGGTGAAGGGCAAGGATAGAAGACACTACTCTCCCAGAACTTCAAATCCTCTGAGCCTATTTTTAGGAAAAAGTTGTATTTCTTGTTAAACAGCTTAGTACCCATAGACTCAATGTTTACTCTATTGACTAACAGAAGCCTTCTGCCTAAGGTTTGGGTCTCTAGTAAAAAAACCCTGGTACTAAGCCTTACATAAACATAGTTCTCAGCTGAACCTGAGCGTATTCCCAAAGTCATTCATAGTAGGTGAAGTGATGTACTGTGACTGCAATCTGGTACCTGGGAGGGATGTGTTGACCCTTTTCTTTCACAATAGTGATGGTTTGTGTCTGATGGCTCTGGCCGTGCCATGTTCTGTCTTACCTGCACAAGCTCACCACCACTAAAGGCACTTTCAGAAAACTGAGTTAAGTTTCCCTGTACTCCAATGTGAGTATATCCGCAGTAATTTTTAACCACACTTAATGCCCACAATTTGCTACATACCTTAAGAAAAGCTTAAGCTACAAGAGGGAGGAGGATGTACAGGGAAGTAAGAGCTATTTCAATTTTAAAGGTAACAGTAGACAGAACCTAAATTTTTTAAACTATAAATAAAATATATGGATAAAAATATGTAATTTAAACTAAGGGCATGGAGCCAGAAAACCAAAGGACAGCAACTCAGAGGAACAGTTGCAGTTTGCTGTTGGAAGGGACCTCAGCTGCTCTGGACAGAAGTGAGAAGCTCTCGCTGCAAGGAGGGTGCCAGGCCCTACACTGTCTATCTGGAGCTGAGAATTGAACTGGTGATTGAACTGGTGTGAGGTGGCAGAAGTCAGCAGGTTTGAAGCCTCATTTTTAGGTGAAAAATTGCACTGTGAAAGCAGAGAGCTACAATTAAAAAAAAAAAGGGGGGGGGGGGGGAAAGCACAACACTGATCCACTAGCCAGCAAAGAACTCATCAGAGACATATAAATACAACTTCACACACTTTAATGTGTAAACCACTCAACGAAATAAATTATGCTACACTTGCAAAGTGGTAAAAGGCCTTAAGAAAATTGAAAAAGCTTATAATAATGAAAGATTATTCCCAGTGCAATAGAAGAAATGTGTATCACACTAAGTGACAGTACTTCGTCAGCTTGTGTTGTGAAAATAAGCAAAGTGAGTAAGAAGCAAGACAAAGAGGGTAGGCAGAAGTGGTGGCGGGACACAATATTTATCTTGGCTCTCAACAATCAGCAACAGGCTGATGGCTACACTTAAGGTAAGAGGTATCTCCCTACTATCACTGCTCACACCAGAGGGATTTTTTCTTTTAAAAAATATGTTACTGTGCAACACCAGAACTGGAAACTGATTGACTCTGGACAGGCAAAAGGGCCTCCTAAAGAGCAGGGCAGCATAGGTGACTGCGGATCACAACACAAAGAGCTGAACCTAACAGGTTACTTATGTATTTGGTTAGGGTGAAATGATTCAAGATGCTTTAAAATCCTTGACAGACACTGTATTCGTTCTGTGTATTTGTCATGGTTTGGGCCGGACTGGACACTGAAATGAATGGCAGATGCTCTCCCCCACCTCTCCTCAAACCAGGACAGTATTCTCACATGATTTAGCATCATCCAGAACAATGACCAGTGTGTGCTGTAGACCGTGAGGCCAGATTTCACCATTAAGTATATTTGGGAAGGACTAGTCTATCTTAATCCCAGGAGATGGTATGTAGGTCTGACTCCTGTGCTCCACGGGGCTTCTGTTTTGCAGTCTTTCTGTCTCTAGACACAATCACTTCATGGATCTGGCCTCTTCTAAAAGACTAATCCTTTGCACAGAACAACACTGGAACTCTATAATCTTCCATGAATGGATGAATGATGAATTCCTCTGCTTTCTTTCCTCCTGCTTCGTGGGCTGAGCCTGTACTTGCCAATAGGTAAGTGATGAGCTCTTGAATTGACACCAGATAGAAGACCAACCTGTTTAAATGTAAGGGACTCTGCCCACAGTACAGGGAGAGAAAAAGCAGGCTTGGGTATTTCTGCAGTGAAGTAGGAGTGTCCTTAATGAGGGTCACAGGAACAGCCACAAGCAGATCACCAAAGCTGTGCTTAATCCCCAGTCCTGCCTCTGACAGTGGCCAACAGCAGATGCTCTGGGAAACAAAGCAAATGTAAGCATGAAATGGTATTTTGTGGTATACTCTCAGTTTTCAGTGCCTTGCGCTTAAGTCCCTGAAGCAGAGGTGATGATGATCTTGTATTGGACAGCTTTCCTCCCCAGAGGTTTCTTTTGGGATCTGTGTGAGCTTCTAGCCTGTGTTGTCTGGCAAGAAATTTTGCAGTTCAAATAACGCTGGTGTGGAGAGATGCTCTTGGTTATGAACCTGCCATGTGCTACTTTCATTTGATGCCATTCAGCTCTCATACTATGGGAGTGCTTAGTTACTCCGTGACAGCCTTTCTACCTTCTTTGAGTTTGGGCTTCTCCAATTCCCCCTCTCCCTCAGGCTCAACACAGACCTTAATGTAATACAGACGCCTGCTTTCTTAGCAGGCTAGAAGTACTAACCCTTCCTGAAAAGCCTTCTGGTTTCCTAGAGACTGCCGCTTCCTACCAATGTGTAGACAACTTAACACAAATACAGTGATTGTGCCAGCCTGCCTTCCCTGTGCCCAATTATAGCCTGTATCAAAGAATGAGGATGCTCATGAAATGTCAAGTGCCCATATCAAATGGCTTTAACTTGATTAGTGCTTCACTCAAATGCTGCCAAATCAGAAGATGACAGTGTAGCTGGCTACTGAAGGGACAAGGGGAAAATGTTGTGGCTGCATTTTTCTCCCTAGGTATTACAGAATCACAGAATCACCTAGGTTGGAAGGGACCTTTTAAGATCATCTAGTCCAAACAGTTAAACAAAACAAAAAAAAACAACCACCAAACCCAACAAAAGCAAACAAAAAAACACACACAAAACACCACCCAACACTAATCCAAATTACAATTTAGGCCAAAAAGGGAATTCAAAGAGAATCTGTCTTACACTGATGGATCTCTGAGAGAAAATAGCAGTGGATGAAATGGTGAAAGAGCAAATTAGTTGAACCTGTAGCTTATACAGGAACCTGACAGCCCATTTAGGAATTGATTGTCATTAGTTGTGCACCTAAAGGAGAGAGATCGGGGGCAGGTCTTGAACATTTGCATGACCCTGGCAAAACCACTTCTGTTTCAACTCTGCTGCAAAAAAACCCATAGCAATCCAGAGCCATGCCCCAATAGTTGCAGCTTACGCAGCAAGTGCCTGTCTCTTTACAGGTGCATGGCACACGTGTTCCATGTACCACCACTCAGAGCAGGCCACAGAACCCTTCCTGGAGCCCTACAGCCAGCTCAGACCAACAGCACCTATTGGAGTGTCTAGCCAATAGGTAGTAGAAAAGATTGAAGGTGAATCATTTCATGGTTTCTTGCAAATGCTGAGGCACCAACCTCCTTGCCCCTTTGTTCAGCAATGGAGGAGCAATCAGTTCTATTAAGAGTTTGGAAAATTCTGCCTAGCAACCCCTGAACTGACCTTCGGTCCCCTCTTCACCTCCAGACATACTGGAGAAGTTTAAGAAGAAAAGAAAGCAAGTCTTTAATTTAATTATCCAATTACCTTTTGATAATCACCCAATTATCTTTTGATGTAGTCATTTTTATGTCTTACTCCTCCCATCTTCTTAACAAATTAGCTTCCACAAAACAAACCTTGCTGTGACTACAGCAAACAACCAAACAGACCCCCCCTGAGCAGATAAAAAAACCCCATTAAATACAGACATCAGTCCCTACAGCTCATTACCACTGCTCTTTTCTAGCCTTGGAAACCTGAGAAAGGAAAGGCTGTGCAGCTGTGGGAACTGCAGTCCTCCACTGACTGCAGCACCTGCCAGAGAGATGCACTCTGTCCTGTAGGCCAGAAATCACTTCAGTGTACTCAAACTGCCCTTGGCCAGCCAAAATGAAGGGGGAGCAAAGCTGGGGAGGACCTGCCTCTGCAGACCAGCCTGATGGGGGCAGGAAAAGCTCTGTGTCCCCCTTGGACAGCTACAAAGAAGAGGCAAATCTTAATCTCTGAAGACGAGTAGTGTGTGAGTACTTACACTTGATTAAGATGATTGTTTTAGAGTGCCGTCAGATGTCTTACAGACCGCAGGATTAGTGACACTCGATCACATCCCCTGGAAGCCAATGCAGCTCTTCCTGCAGACTCTGCTGGGCAGGAATGGAGAGCACTCACAGGGCCTCAGAGAGTCCCCAGAGGCTCCTAAGAAACCCCTTTTTTTTACACTGCTTGGGGGGAAAAGGCATCATCATCTAACAAACTTTCATCACGTGATGAGATCTGTTAATTATTTAAAAATTAACCCTAGACATTGTACAATTGAAAATGTAGATGTGATATAATCAGCACAGGGATCCACAAAACTTGACAAGCAGGCTGTAAGTCTAATTGAGGACCCAGGAGAGAAATCTAAAGAAAGAAATTTCTTTGTAATATGTAGTGCACAACTAATATTTATAATAGCTGGGAGATGGGGGAAATCACATCTGATCATCCAGTCACAATGACCAGCTTAGATTTAATGACTAAGATGCAAATTTAATCATATGCTCTTAAACTACTGTTAATTATAATTTGTGGTTTTGTTTATTTTTTTTTTAACCCTGTGAGGATAATTTGACTACTCAGCACTAATGCCTGGAATGCCATGTAATCCTTATTATACAGCCATAACTTAAAAAAAATATTAATCCCCAGGAGGAATAAAAGCTTTTTAAAAAATGTTAAAGGCAAAAAAAAAAAAAGTCTTAGGAAAATCCTCTCTGTGAAGTGTCATTACCTGGCTGCTTATCTAAAACTTCAGAGCAGCCAGAATGGAGTGGGAGAAGAGACAGTCCCCAGTGTGGCTGCTCAGACCTGTGCAATATGGAGGGATGGCACCCAGCTTGCTAATTTTATCCAATGATGGAGGCTGTTTTTCTTTAAAGCTGAAAGCCAGAGCTACTATCTAAAAGGAATCTATCCCTTCCCCGTTTAGCATCTTCAAATGGTACCTGAAATATTGCTGTCCAGGCTGTCACGCAGCTGGTCCCTGTGTGTTCTGTGACTCGGTCTCTGACTTTGAGTGTTTTTTTGTTTACTTTACATTTTTTTATCTTGAAATTCCTAAACAAACCAACACCTGGCTGCCACAGAGTTTTGTTCTTCCACAATGTGCTGTCCCAGTGAAGGAGACTGGCTGGAGATCCTTCATATGTTGGGATAAGGTCCTTGCTGTTTTGGAATGTCCTTCAACATGAGACAAAAACAGATACAACCATGTCCAACAGGTGGTACTGGGCACCTCTGCAGGCCAAAGGGCAGATAGTGGGGTATCAGCGCTATACAGAGAAGGACTTAAGAAGAATCAGCAATATAATGTTTTCATAGTAACCTGTGTCCCCCCACCCTGTGGAGTGACGATGCAGGACTTGCGTGATGCAGCAACATCAGTTGCTGCAGAGCAGCGCAGTGGGATGTTGTAGCTATATAGCCTGCTTACAAATGAAATAATAAGGCTGAACAATTATAAAGGAGCCTTTACAATTCTGTTGTCCCATGCTAACTGCTCTCTCTGAATCATATCTTTATCTCAGTTTGACTTTCTCTAGAGCTGGGATACATTAGCATAATCATTCTTGTATCCTCTGATGTTCAAATTTTCTTCTTAGTCTCCTGCAGCCTTGATCCAAAAGCTTTTCATATTTCTACCAGAAATCAAGATTTTTATGTAAGCAGCAATGTGGGATTTAGTTTGCATGTATAAATATACATAGTCTCACTACTCTGGCTGCTAGTGCAGAGTGAATCCATGACACGGGTTATATTCTCTTAGCTAAAGGCAAAGGCATATGTTAACTGACAATGAATTATCCTATTGTAGAGCCTGCAGGACAGGGATTATTGCTGCTAACACACTATCTTAACCTGCATGCAGTACACAGAGAAAACTTCTGTTAGCAGATTTGGAACACAGGCAAGCGATAATGTGTAAATTCATTAAGTGTCACCTCAAAGCCCAGAGTGTGTGTGTTTGTGGGGGGTATCACATCCATTTCAACAGGAATTTTGCCTGCAGGAGAAGTAGACTCATGCAAATGCTGTTAGATCATTTTACCAGACCAAAAATCTGCCCAGACGCAGGAGTGGCAAGCAGACAACTTAAAGACACCTCACTGCATAGTACATACATTGGATTCCAACCCGGAGTACGTAAATGCTGGCCTATCCAGTCACAAGAGTATAAAGACTGTGATCTAGAAAAAAAGGGACAGAGTAGGGACATAACTGTATTTTCATCTGACAAAGCAAATCTCTTCACCAGACTGTAATCTTAAGAAGTCTGGAAAAACTGAAATATTTCACCATCCTGGAGTTTAGGTATCAAAATTAATCCCATTTAGTACATTAGATCTTTACCTGAACCTCTTTGTACAGAAGATGGAAGACTTGCCCCCCAGAATAGGATTTCCAAGATGCCTTTCAGCTGGTCTCCCAGTTCTTGTTAATGGAACATGGAAAAACTCCCTGATTTTACAAATCAAACGCTTCTAGGTGTAACTTATTCTTGAGGGATATCTGTGGGCCATTTGCTGAAGAATTAGGGCAGTAAAATACTGTGCTACTCTTGCCTTATTTGCTGTGTTACAACCCTGCTTTCAGTGCTCAGTAGAGAATCACAGAATTATAAGGGACCTTTAGAGATCATCTGGTCCAATCCAGGTTCACCTGGAGCAGGCTGGACAGGAATGCATCCAGGCAGGTTTTGAATATCTCCAGAGAAGGAGACTCCACAACCTCTCTGGGCAGCCTGTTCCAGGATGAGCTGTTCCATAACCTTTCCAGGGATGGAGGTAAGGCTGACCAGCCTGTACTTTCCTACGTCCTCCTCCTTGCCTTTGGATGTCCTGATTAGTCTCTTCTCCTAGGGAACCCTTCTTAATATACCCACTATTTAGAACTATCTAACTTACCTTTGCACACTTTGAGGCCTGATTTGACTAAAGGACAGAAATGAGTAGGTCTTCAGTGAATGAAATTAGTAAGTTGTGGCTGAAGTCTGGCCAGTCCCATCTCACTCACAAAACACTTCTATTTCTGGCTTTGGTGTACTATTTGTGGGTGGTCAGCCACAGAAACTGGTTTGTGTTGTGATGCAGAGGAACTTGCTCACAGAAATTCTGTCTTAAATAACAAATAGAAAAACACAGTTTTTAGGAAAATAGCTGAATGATATTCTCCAGAAACAAAGGACATACAACTATTTCTAAATGGACATAATATTTAAAAAAAGGATGCCCTGAAGAGCAATGCTTCTGATTTGCTCCTTCCTTCCATGCTATGGGTTTTATCATAATGTCTCCACTTTTTCTGTTGAGACCATTACCTTTTCTAATGGTAAGAGCAAAGAAATAAAATTTTGTTTCCAAAAATAGAGGTTAAGTAACATTCTCATAAATCAGCATGTTAAAAAAAATGTACACTGTGTGCTGAATGTACTTACTTTCAGTGTCCTTGGCATTGCTTAAGAGCTTTAAAAAAGATCACAAACGTGGCACTCTTTGTATGACATCTTGCAAAAATCATCTAGAAAAGCACCAACTTTCTACCTCTATCAACTAAACAACCTATATTCAGGGAGGTAGTTGCTGAGAGTCTACTAACAGATAACAAGAGATTCTGTTTAATGGTTGACAACTCGGGCAGTGAGAAAACAGGGAAAAGAGTGTCTGTACCAAGTTTAGAGCGTACCAAAAACCTCATGGACTTCCTGCTGTTTACCTGCATTTTCCTCCCTGTGTCTGTCATGACTAATTACATTCATGTCCCTTGGGTAATACTGTGGTAATTAAATATCAGAAACCATGGGGAAAAGTGGCAAGAGATTTTTTTGCTATGCAGCTTAACAGTAAGTGACAAGCACCAACCTTCTACCATCACATACAAACGCTGTAGGATTTCCTTGTGAGGTTCCCAACCATAAATCCTAATATGCCATGCAAGTATGCAAATGCAAAATTTAAGAAGCTTCTTTAAAGAGCTGGGAGACAACTTGTAACTAAACAGTTTTATTGACTTTTTTTGCAAAATAAAAAACACAAAATAACCACCAAGATTAAAGGCCATAGACAGCATTAACCAAATGAACCAGCCACTTGGTTATAGCAGCTGATAACTAGCACAACTGGATATTATTGCATATACCTCAGGTTCATTTATATATCCATTACAGTTTGGCAAGATTACAATCATACAGTAGCTTTGGTTGTGTAAAACCTAGTAGCAATACTTACTTAAAATGTGACTCGTTAACATTTGATGACAACAGGTATTTATCTCATCTTAGTCTTGACACATCTTCATTCTTCTCCTCCACAATACACATTATCATTGACCAAGAATTAAGGAGACATATTTGCAACCATCATTTATAGCCCTTCTTTATCACCATGTGGTGATGAATCTTATAGGGGTAGGAATCTGTCATCACTTGCTTTCTTTACAAAAGTTTGTAGAGCAGCATCTCATTCCGTGCTGGGTGGCTTCTACCATCCTGTGGTAGCATCTGCCAAGAATTAGTCCATTCAGAATGCAAATATGCAGAGGTGTATATGGCTTTCAGTCCAAAGCCTTTCCTGACCTACAGTACTGGGGTTTGACTGTACTGCCTTGCCTTTGAATACAGAAAAAAACCCACAAACAAACAGCTTTTCACATTGGTATGCTGAGCTGCCAGCACAAAACAATATTAATGAACCTAAATATAGAATACTACCTTGGTTACAGAACTGTGCCTGAGACACTGTACAGGATTGCATGTGTATGTTCTACAGTCTATTATTTAGTTTTGGTCTTTTAAAAAATGCTCTCATCCCTATGTAATCTAGTGTAACACTGCAGCTTTAGAGTAACGGTTGATAAAAAGTCATAAACACATAGGCTATTTGAAAATGCTGGAGTCTTTTTTCTTTCTTTTTTTTTTTTTTTACCTTGCGCCACTTCTGCAGAATTCCTGCCTTTCTGCCATCATTTTGCCCCCAAGCTTTCTGGGAATATCTACTTCCAGGGGAAATATACAATCTACTTAAAAATAATCTAATGTCTTGACTCCTACCTGGGAAAAGCTATGAAACAATTTGGATCAAACTGAAGTGATCTTGTGTATGAAGATCCTTCTTCATTTACAAAATGCTGTAACACTAGATAACTCCTACTTGTTTTTGCAGCCCTTTCATTTGCTTGCACTCAAGCAAAAAGGAATTCAGCATAAGGAATGGCTGCATGGTTAAGATCCCACAGAACAAGGTAACTGCCATGCAGTAATTAAAATGCAAGCAGTGTAACTGCTTTTTGTATTCAGATCCATACTTGTATAAGGATATAAATTAATAAGCCCTTCTAAATGATTTTAGAAATATTCTCTTTGATCTAGACATATAAAACCTCTGAATACTTAGAATCACTAGATTTCACATGGCCCACATAGTCATAATTATTTGCACTTACATGGCAAATATTAGAAATACATTTGCCTGCAGTTGAACAGGTAATTATACTGCCTATTATTCAGCTGAGCAAAGATCAAGCACTCTATATCTTGCAGTTATTGGATCTTATTCTAACCCTTTACTTTAGAAAGGGGAAATAACCATTTAATTATATTACCAGTGCACAGTACTTAGTTTAAAAAAGACAACCTATACTAGGCAGCTAGATTTTTCCTAAGATGACTTTTTATGAGATACTCTAAAAGCAGTCTCTTATGATTGAAGATTGTCTATTTCACTGTACTCGCATAGTAAAAATAGTTAAAATCTAATTACAAAGCTGCTACATGGTTATTTTGTGGTCTGTAAAATAAAACAGTATCTAGATTTTTTTCTAAACAAAATACACCAGACAGTATAAAAATATTTCCCAGTTGGAGATTGAAACATTAATGCTGGATTTTTTTTGTGTGTGTGTGTATAAAAAGAAAAATAATAATGGTAGACATTTATCTGCTTACTAGCCAAAAATATAGATATGACTTCAAGGAGCTGTTCCAGGCTCACTTTCAGGGAGCTTGTGCTTTTCACCCTAGCAATAATAAATGCACACGTGGAACAAAGTTTCCTGAAAACCTGAACTACATCTTATTTCTAACAATAAGACTAATTTCTGACACTGGCTATGGATTTCCACTTATTTGCTTTGTTCAGGCAACTACAGCAGAGGAATTCCAGAAGCACCACTTCCGCTTTGAATGATGTTTATTCAGTGCAACATCTTCCTTTTCTCTTTCTTTTTTAACTCGCTGGTAGTGATCCTCTTCCTTTAAATACCACACAGGCGGCCAGCGATGCCTCTCAAAATATTCTTGATTATCTGATTAAAAAGAAACAATTGAAAAAACCCTAAACAAATCAATAAGATACACAAATCCCAGAAATGTCTGCAAAAGGTATGCCAATAATCATTTATCCAGTCTCTATGTTATCTGGTTTATTGGGGATTCCCCCAGTTTCCTCATATATGCCTTAATTACAAGGTGAAAAGACTTTGAAAGCGGCTGGTCTTAAGGGGCCTTAGTCCACCAAGGACTGTAAAAAAGCAGGTCTGTTGTAGAGTATGTTTTTTATTGTGGAGCCTGAAAATAGCTCTGTTCCTTTTAGCATCATTGAAATAGTTATAAAACATAATGCTTGCCCAGGAATCAGGTTAATGATTATGACCTTTCTTTACAGATAAGAATTATTTATGAATGCTACTCAAGATAGTCTCATGGCTTAGCTATCTGAGCTCATCTTAGTCTTCATGTTTAATCAACCGGGTGGGGAGCAGGAAGGGGAAACCACATGAAAACTGGGAAGGAAAGTTGCCCATACCTGAAGATTTAGCTTTGATTTCCTTGCGGAATTTGGAGCAAACACTGTTGTAATTGGTACAGATGTAGTGCAAGCACCAAGCTGCCAGCTGGTTAGCATTGTGGAACTGTAAAGAAAAACAAAGAGCTTATTCCATTTCCTGAGGTAATTATTCATTTTGCAGCCCTAATTAAGAAATAAAGCTAGAACGGTCCCCAGCAGATTGTATCTGGCAGCACTTTCCTAAGCATATGGGGGAGCTTTTGAGGCTGAAGTGGCCTCTACATGCCCTAGACCTTGTTGCACAATTCTGCTGGCACAACCAGTGGCCCAAAAGGCCCATGAATAGTTCCTTAGCACGCACAGCATCTGGCAAACTGCAGTCAGTCCGATACAGGATCTGAACCCAAGGCATGCTGGATCTGAATTTTCTGCTGTGACTGTACCAGAACCCTGCACTGAAGTATCTCCCTGGAAAACTATGCTTGTTGACAGAAATCAAGTATTACTGGAAGCTTAATACAAAATCTTGTACGAGCTTCCTATGGTCGTAAGGAAGCACAGCTGTAATGCAAGTCAGATTGTATAGCATGTGTATCTATTTTGGCATTCTATTATCTACTGTGATCTTCTCAGGTTATGAACATGCCGTACTGGTGTAGGTACTGGGCACAGAGGATATCCTAACAGTCGTTAAACATACTACTTTTGTCTTCAACCAGGAGAAAAAAAGACACACAAAAAACCCCCACCCTTCATAAAATCAAAATTAAGTGAAGTGAGCTGCTGTTTCTTGGAAGGGGTTCAGTCCTGGTTTTGCAACAGCATTATAGGTATTGCAAGAGAGGCGCTTGAAAGCAGCTGCAGGAAGTCTTGCATGGTGCCCAGCTTGTGCTGTATTTCAGTGCTACTTAAACCCCAGACTTAAGCCAAGCTGCAGCCAGATTCATCATTAGTGTGAAATCTAAGAATAATAAAATTTAAAAAATATTTTAGCTTGTACTGCTGTATCTGGGAGGCTGCTGTAGCACTCCTCTTGGAAAACAGAGGCGTGCAGTTTAACTGTGAGCGCTCTCTTTTCATGGCTTCTGGGATGCAAGAAACACATTGAACATAAAATAGTAGGATTTGCACTCACTCTGAACTATCAGATGACTGGCTCTGAGTAGCCATTCTAAGAATAAAAAAAAATGTTGTCTTTGCAATACAGGTCTAAATATATCTACAAGAACTGAATTGAAAGGAACCCAAGAATCATTCACCACTACAAAGCTGAACAGCTTCATTACATTGCATTTCATGCTACTGAAGCATGGCCATGAGAACATGGGGCTTGGAAGCTCCACGATCAAGAAAAACTAAAATATGTATTTGAAAGAAAACGCCTCTGAGATTACTTAAATAGACGTTTCATCTTTGAACTAATGGAAAAAACCTTCTTTAAAATAGAAGATAAAACTAAGTTTTATTGTCAGACGCTCTCAGAACTTCAGACTTTGAGCCACTTAGAAGCAACACTCAAAACCAGTAAGGTGCTAAAAGCAACTCCTGCGGTTAGCCAGAGTATCTTTTTTAAAAAGTGCACACTGACCTGTGCCAATTCCAAATAGGATAGTACTTCTCCATCTATTGCAATACCGCTCATGGAGGCTTTTGTCAGCTCTTGTACTGCATGCTGTTCTGTTAGAGGAGAAAACTCATCACTCACATGGGTCACATTTCAAGGTCAAATCATCCACAAAGAACCAAGAAGGCATGTTTTCCCTCCTCCCAGCATTAGCTCTAGCATTATGCAAGTGGCACATCCACCCAGTTTCCCTAAGCAACTTCAGATCCGGATAAAGTCAAATTCTGGCCTTCGGAGTTGTGGCATCACCTGTATAAACTGTCTTACTTGAGTGGAGCACAGCCCATTTGCCCCTTTGCCTCAACCCAAACTGTTTCTGGTTTCACAGACAATTCTTATCTCTTTCTTAGAAAAAGCAAGCCTGCAATTAATAACAACTTACAGAAGGACAAAGTTCAGCAGCCACTAGTCTCTTTCTGGAAGAATGGATGGGTGCAATATTCAATATAAATTAGAAATGGATCAATTGTCTCTTTTGGGTAATAAAAAAGCAATGGCCAAGTTTTTAAGCAACAGTGCACTTGCCATTGCACTGTGAATTTATTAATGAGTATATGCACAGAACTGATACAGAAAAGTTCACTTCAGGCCCTTTTCAGATTAATCTTTCCTAGGGATCCAGATGAAGGCTTACCCTCCCTCAAAAGTCACTTCAGTTCAAGAGTCTCCTTAACCCTTTCCTAGAACCATTTCCTAGAATCTTAGAGATTTGTGTGGGTTTTGGGAATGTTGTCAGCTGATTCGATTCTTCAGTTGTTAGTAGTAGCCTTTGGACTCAAAATTCATCAAGAACTAAATGGAATGAAATATTCTTAATACTGTATGTATGTTTACTCTGCAACTACTTAAAAAATAACCAAGACTTCAGTTAAAATCATAAAAAAAATAATCAGGCAATAATGATTTGATCAGTCAGAACCAGTGAAGACAAGGAACACAGTCCTGATGAACAACTGAAGGAGAGCTAGGATTTGGTATGTGATTAAATTTTGCCTGAATTTTGTCTTGTAAACATGTGTAGCTTTGCTTCATTTCTCCGAATTTGGCATTGCACATGTCTTCAGAACAATGCTAAGTCACATACATGGAGAGAAACAAACCAACCAACCAGCCCCTGATCTGGGGTGTGTATGGATTTAATTTTAAAACTAAGTAGTATCCTATCTTGTAATTTTTCTCTAAATATGTGATAGAAACGTTTGTCTTCCTGAAACGAGGGTTGAATCCTCATGTATATACCAAAATACCCAATTTTCATCTAGGCAGTGAAAAGGGATTCAGACAGCATTTCTAAAAACCATGATCATCTAGATCAGTTTTGAATTGGCTCAGTTACTCTCTTCAAATATAAATGTATAATGGAGCACTTCATTCATTACATAATGGAAAGCCTGGGGTCCATACTGTTTTCAGGTAAATTAACAACAACAGAGTGGATATTACAAACCAAAGACATTACATCAATGCTAAAGGGGGAGGTTTACTCCTTCTGTTTTTAAAGCACAGAATACTTCTATGTTCTGAGCTGGTTTAGCACAAAACAAAAAAAGCAAGAGAAAGGCAAATATATTTTTCTAAGTGAAAATATCAATTTGTATTACAATATCCCTTTCAGGAAAAAGAAATTATTTTCCTTGACACTTGAGAAAATCCTAAGTGTTCCAAAACCATTATAATATGTTTCAGCAATTGCAGAAGACACTGCACTGAACAAGGTCACGCAGTCTTACCTGCTAGTGCAATCAGGTGAGGAAGGCAAAACCTATTTGCCAATGCAATTAACTCAAGTGTGTCCAGTTCTTGATTGGAGGACAGTTGCTTGGTATACAAATAATCTAAAACAGCTTGCATGGAAGTCTTGTTTATGTTGGGAAGAACTACCTGGAAAAGATATATAAGAAAAGAGTTTCTAATAATTAAGGGACTTTCATATAGAGGCCATATTTAACTTCTACCACTTTGCTGGACCGTCTCTTTTCACACTTTAAGTCATTTTAGAAATGCAGAGAAAACATTTTTCAAACAAGAAATTTCCCATTAAAGTTCAAGAAGCTGCCAACAGGTAAGCATACCTCCGTAAGCAGATCCTTTGCCAGTTTACACACAAGGAACTCTACCAAGTTACTGGAATTGGATCCACATCCAACAGTGAATCTATTCAATGCTTTCTAGCTTGCGAGTGGACAACTATGTGGGATACATAAAGCCACCGAGCACATCCCGTGCCAAACCTCCCTTGGTAGACTTCTTGAAGAATGCAATCTATCTGCTCCTGGCAAGAGATATTCTGGGGATTCTGAAAATAACCAAAACCAAAGGATAACAAAAAACCTCACTCTTCTCAGTCTGTTTATAAATAACCAAATTATCCAAGTAAATGATGGTTGGGAAGGGACTGAGAACTGAAGAAATGAGGCAAAGAAAACGTAAACCCTTTCTGCCACACACTTGTAATTAAATACAACCACCATGTAATGGAACTACCAAGACTAGGACAAAAGCTCTCGCCAGTACAACCCTAACTCCACTACAGGGAAGCCTAAAAGAAGATGAAGGAGAGTTAGAAAACCTCACTGTAACCTGTCTCTCTAGCATCTCAACTACAGTTTGCACACATGATCACTTCTTCAAAGAACAGGGTAAAATTGATTCTTGTGGGGCTCAAGGTTGTGGCAGGTACATCTTGGATACTGCTTCCAGTACCCAAACTAGTTGATCCTGTTAATCAGCAGTTTGTAACATACTTCTTCATAACGCAAGAGATGCTGGCACTGTGCTATTCTGAAAAAAACTTGCAGTAAAAAGACCAGCAGAGCATAAAAATAATAATAAAGTTATGATGAGGAATTAAATGTACATGTAACTTAATCTGACTGCTTGGAAGCAGTCAGCAGATACTTCCTGCTAGATGGGGGTTAATTGTTGTCACGTAGCTGGTTGTTAACCTTTGGGGACTTCTGAATTTTTCTTTCAGCTCTGCCTGGATGGGTGGGATTCAAACCCAGATCTGTTAGTGCTAAAACATAAACCTCTTATGCGTATCAGACACTCTGGGAAGGAGCTCAGTTCTCCCAGTAAGAGAAGCTAGTTGTGAAACTCAATCATTATTAATATATTTTTGTTAGTGAACAGAACAGTAAATTCAGTGAATGAGTTTATAAAATGTTGTGTCCCAAATATACAAAAAGTAATAAGTAATTTTATTTTTTTATAAAATAGTTAAAGGAAACCATTCAATTCATATCTACCCACATTTTAAAACTTCTGAAAGGATTATTGAGTGCTTTAAGCTCTACAAAATGGAAGCTAAATATTTTAAATTGGAAAGATGAGCTAAGACTGTTAAGTTAATCATTAAAAATAGACTGGTAGAAAATAAATGTACATTCTTCATTGCCAAATGTTGCTTACTAGAATTAAACTATGTATTTTTAATGAACCACTTGTTGAGCATGCCTCTGGGAAAGGAATTACGTTTACAGCTGTATTAGAAGAAGCAAGAAAAATCCAAGTAGAAGACAATCTTTCAGAATATTAAACACAAAAAACCTGAACTCTTCATATGAATGAGACCCTTAAGCATGGAAAAGAACAAGAAAATCAAAACAAAAATAAAAACCTGGGCATGGATAAGACACAAGAAAGAAATATTAGCAAAGCAGTTAGAATTTGAAAAACAGACCATGAAGACACCTGAAAATACAGGCTTCTGCTGCAAAATCTTAATTCAAAGCATTGAGATCTTTTATACCGTACTTTATGCCTGCTTTACTGCAGAGGACAAGCTGACGGACTAGAGAACCTGAGCTTAGTTTCTGCTGAAGTACTGTGAAGCCAGCTCCCTTTTCTAGTTTAACACTGCATGTTCTATAACTCTTTTTTCCCTTTAATTCCTTCCTCAATGCCCCAGCTCCAGGTATTCTTTGTAATGCTTCTTATTGTAGAAATATATATTCACACAACTTTAAAACTTATTTGAAGGAGATTCACAAATCCATATTTAATTCCCCCCCCCTTATTTAATGTTTTAAATGACTTCAGATTTAAACACATGCTCCAGCATTGGAGGAAGTCTCATGTCTTGCAGAAAACATGTTATCCTCCTAGGTATCCTAATTTCATGCATTAAGAAGAAAAGCATCCCAGATCTGCAAGGGAAGAATTAAGAATCATGCCAGGGATTATTGCACCCCTTCAGATAGGTACAAAATGAAGCTTCCATCACCCTAAATCCATCAGAGATTATATGCAAAATGGACAAAAATGGACAAGTACCTCACTGTTTGAGCTTTCAATAAATGATCCTCCAAACATAGCAGACATCCATTCGCAGCTACAGATCAGCAGTGGCTTGTGGGCATTTATGGTTCCATCATCCAATTTAAATGTCACATCTGCCATAGGAACAAAAAAGCAGGCATGCTGCAAGTCTGTGTTTAAAGTGAAATTGCATCTCAAGAATGTATGTTTTACTTGCACATTGTTAACCAAGGAGTTCTTTCACTTCCCATGACCCCCATCCCAAAGATAACTCCAGCATTTTATATAGTTAAGTAAAAAGCCTCACTTACAAGGGGAATATTGGACATTCAACATCTGGGAAAATTGGGTCACTTATTTAAAAGCTTGTGTGTACATTTTGAGAAATGAAACTGCAGAATTCCAGGCTGGAACAGTTGCGCCAAGTAACACTATAATTTTGGGCTCATCCCTCCTCTCAGAGCAACGTAAGCTGTCACAATTTTTTGAAGTCTATGAAGCGACAGTAACATGAATGAGAAAAGAATTAGTGCTTTTCCTGTTAAAGCCTGTATTTACTTACCAGAAAATGTCCCTTTGCAAAGGCACTCTTTAATCCGATTAGCTTTTCTGACATGAAATGCTTTAGTAATCTCTTGATTCATGAAGGCTTCTTTATTCATAATATTCTCCACCATCATTCGTAAATCAAATACTTCCAAGATTTCAGCAATCTGAGCCAGTCTTGTGAGATCTTTTTCATTTTCATCCAGTTGCCCTGTATATAAAAACTGCAAAACAGTTTTAAAAGGTCCAGCCTGCACAGATGAATCCATTTTTACCACAGTTACAGGACACGTCCTATTCGAGACAGGATTCACTTGCATTTCCTTATGGACACTAACAAACCCCTTACCCCAGGATGACAGAGATCTTGCTGTAGAATTTGTTTCACCAGGTTTGGGTTCTAGCAAGTTTAAAGAGTCCGTGCTTTCTGGTGGAGGAATTTTAACATCGGCAGATTTCAAGGATGTCTCATCACTGTCACTGTTTTTCTCAAGGTGACTTGTCAGAACATCCTTACTTGTGTTTTCTTTATTATACTGGGCTTCATCAAAGTCTGGACTTTCCTCACATTCCATTAAGAAAAGGTCATAAAACTTTGAAGAGGAGGTAGCTAGGTAAATCTTGTGAGCAAAAATGTAGTCCTGCTCCTGGAGAACAAACATAACATCTGCACACAGTGGACTGTCCAATAAATATCCAGCTTCATTCATGCTTGGTACGGGACACTCGGGAATTTTGATAACTGGAGGAGGGGCTTTTGGAGGTAGGAATGGAGCCTGAAGCAAAGGTTTTTGGACCTTCTTTAAATGAGATTTCCAGAACTGCAGGTGTCTTCTGGAGATCAGGGCAGCTCTAATTGCATTGTCAAACACATCTTTAATCCCAAACTGGTCAAATACACTGGTTTCGTAGTACGGTATCCCAAGTTCCTTGGCAACCTCTCTGCCTCTTTCTGGTGGCAAAATGTCTCCTCTTTTGATCGGCCTAGGGTTAAACAAAAAATAAACCTTCTCACACACAATGATCATCAGAAAGTTATTCCAGAGAGCACAGAATCTTACAAAATGTCTCAGCACCAATTCTGAGATAATTTTATAATTTTTTTTTTCATGTGAATGATAGTTAAGCCCACAAAGCCTTTGGAAATCTACAACCATGACTCCAGAGAGTTTTGAAATAAAAACATACTTGTAATTTCATTTAAGTTTGGTAGTGTCTTTGCAATGTTACTAAAGATACGTAGAAATCATTTGCAGAAAATGGAGCATGCCTCCTCTCTGTTAAAGCTGACAAGATACTTGAGAACTTTCATTACTTAAAAGACCTCCTAACATCCTTTTCTACTTAGACATTCTGTTGCTATCTTTCTTTGTATCCATCATTTAAACTATAATGGAAATTCTCATGACATAGAAATGCCACAAATACATCTAAATATGAAATGAGAAATATTTCTTAAGCTTATGCTTTTTAAAGAAAATGATAGTGGCCTATGACAAAAGTGTAACTTGGTAGGCCTGTGTAACTTCAAGAGATAGGCCTGTTTTGGCTGTAGAAGGATTATGGGGAAACTCATGAATTTCCAGAGCAGCTCTAGTATGTGATGCTTGGTAAGCAAACCAGAAAAAAGTCGGGGTTAGGATCCATTTTCCCAATAAAAAAAGTCATCTCCCCAGAAGACATGACGTGTGTTCTCTGAGCATACCATATTGGGCAGACACAACCTGGCACAGACTTAACACACTCCAGACAACAGCTTGCTTTAGTCACCAGCTAATAAGCAGTTCGGGTGGCAGAAGTCTGTGCTAGACATGCAGAGTACTGGTTCAAACTTTATCAGTGGTGAAATCAGAAAGGAGAATTAGGGCAGAAAAAGAATTCTGAGGTTTGAAAAAACATTTCCTTTTAAAGAGCCGACCAAAGAGCCCACCTCACCCACACAATGAAGAAATGTTTAATAAGCAAACAAACCTATGAAAATCATATTGCCAAGTCAAGAATTTGAACACAATGCAAAGTTTTCTTAGAACCCATGAAATATTAATTCAGTCCCTTTATGGAAATTTGTTGCAATACAGTCTTAAATTACATGATCATGAAGATTACTTCCATGAATATGTTCTCATTCAAATCCACACAAAAGGAGGAAATCAGAAGTGAGTAGGTACTTGTGGGACTGTTTTGCTCAAACATGAATGCTTGTCTTTTGAATCTGGGTAAAACAAAGCTGGTCCAGAATGACCTCAAACTCTCTTTTAATCTCAGGACATTAAAGAAATTAACTTATAACCACTTTATTTTCTGCCATGATCTAGAATTACATTTCCAAAAAAATAATAATTGAGATTTAAGAAAACGAGTAAAATCTGGCAGTACCTGACAGAAGTGACAGGGTATGAAATGATACATTTGTTCAGATGGAGAAAGACACATTTGAAAACCTCCAGTAATCATTATTATCTCTCTGTACTATCTCTCTATTATCGTAGTGTTCAGGCATATCAAGATTAGATGTCCAATGTGCACAAATATTGTGGGAAACCTATAATAACTTCATGTGTTAAAGAATTAACCAACTCAGACAAGAGAATTAAGAGGAAAGCATATATATTCTCATTTTACAAAAAAAGGAAAGTAGGCTTTATAATTTCTCTTTTGAAATACTGTACCTGATTACCAAGGTGATTTTTTTTTTAATTCTTATTTTTGTTTAAACTTTACCTTGCCAAAGGCCGTCTGGCTCTGTTAACAGCTTCAAGATCTGCATAGCGGAGATCTAGTTGGCAGCCCACCAGAATGACAGGTGTGCGAGGACAGAAGTGCTTGATTTCTGGATACCACATTGTTTTCACATGATTCAGGGAATTAGGATTAGCAATTGAAAAGCACAGAACAACTACATCGGACCTAGAAAGGCAACAAGAAAATATCCAATTAAAACCCAACAAACAGGCTTTCCACTGCAGCTTCATCTATTTTCATCACTCCAGCTTAAAGGTACTCCACTTTACATTTTGAAAAATACACCGACACCCAGATGTCAGAATACATGTTGTTCGTGCAGAGGTTTGATAGATGCTACACATTTCACCACAAAAGCATGGAAGCACAAATCCACATACCTAGGAAGCGCTGCCCCTTTATGCCAAGAGATGATCCCTGCACGTATGAACAGAGCACTAAGAAGAGGTAGGGCTTGCCATTCTCTACTGTGACACTACAGTAATTCACAGGCTGTCGTTGTTCAACAAATAATTCTGCTGACTGGATACCTAAGTTGCAATTCACAGATTACCAGTGCTTAGGAGTTAGAAAGCAGTTATGCAAAACTTTAGAACAGCCACACAGGCAGACACAGATCACTTCTGAACCTGTCATGAAGAAATACCCGTATTGCACCATGTTAGATACTGAGGTGAATTCTTTTGCAATGCACTTTGCACAGCAATTCTCTAACATCTTTAATAAATAACCTGTTAGAAGGACAAATTACTGCAGAATGACTACTTTACAATATAAGCAAAAATTATCATCACAATGAAAATAAGGTCAGTAAAGCGTAGAATAGGACAGTGCCTTAAATCAAAGTAAGCATCAAATATATAACAAAAATTATTTCACTAAATAAACTTGTAAGTGTGAGGATTAAGCTTGACAGTTTATCCACTAATCCACCACCTAATTCTTGTCAGAGCTAGCACCCTAAGGCAGAGAAACGCTGGAATACTTGTCTCAGAGCATTCCTAACTTGGGGCAATTTCATTATTTATAAACTGGGGTGGGATGTTACAAAGCAGCTCTTGGATCTCTCATGGGGAAAAAAAAAAAAGAAAAGAAAAGAAGAAAAATAGTTGAATTGAAGCTCTCAAGAAAAACTGAGGGAAAGGGACATTTTGAGGAGGCGACTTATTGCTACAGAATTGTCAGCTGGGTAAGCTCAGTAATATCATGTCTATCTCACTTCCATTATTCTTTAATTTAGCACAAATGTGTTGTGTCTGCAGTTTGTGTAATGTATAGAACAGCAGCAGTGAATCTTAACATTCACCTTTTAAATAATGAAATACCTCCTCAGTACTGCTGCTTTCTCCATTTCACTAAGGGTACAGATATATCCAGCAATACTGTTTCTAAAGATAGCTGCATACAATGCAGGTACTGCTGTGACCATAAATTTAGCGCAAGAGAAATGCTTCTGCTCCAAGTTTGTATCTTATATAAACTGCAACACATCTGCCATATCTAGAAACAAGGCCTTTTCTAAATAGCAAAGTGGTAAGCAGATAATACACTGGTCTTCTAAATAACTGAAGCAAATACCCTTTAAAATCAAACTTTCTCTATTCAAGGTCACGTAAGAGTAAAACCCAGCCCCCAGCAGACATTTGCTTAGCTCCCGGAAGGGAGAAATCAATGTACAGCTAAGATTAAAAAAATTTGTGTTACACATATTCTAATCTGGTCAATTGTTTAATTCAAGATCATCAGGACTGCCTCAGAGGCAAGCATTGGCTGGCTGGCTGCTCCTAACTATAACTAAGCATCTTAGAGACACACACCGCTTCGCGTCCTTCAGAAATTAATACCTAAGCCAAGTAATTGCAGTCACGAGTACCCAGCCCTCCTGACTCTGCAAACCACAAGACACATCACTTCTCTCAGAAAACCAAAAGGAAACGGAGCTCCAGCAGGATTTCACAAGCAGAAGATGCCAGCAGATCCCCCGTGGCACAGCTGCTGGCCAGTGCTGGGCTGGCCACAGATCTGGGCTCCTGAGAAGAGCCAGTGAAGATCCATGTCCTTGGAGAAGACAGGCTCAGACTACACAGCAGACTGGCCCCAGCACAGCCCTGCATGTGTTCCGGCCCTTGCTCAGAGACTCTCAGTTTTTGCCGCAGACCTGCATGTGGTTCTTGAGCAACTCATCACTTCTGACCTTCCTTAGGTGACCAGAAAACCGAGCTGGGGAAAACTGCTTTCTTTACCCCTCACTCACAACACACATAGCATTGCACTAACAGGACATTTCCACCTTACTGCATTCCAAATGAAGTGAAAAATAGAATAAAGAGGTAAAGCCCCTGTGATTTGCATTTTATTTGTCCTGTGTTAAAACCTGGACTTTCCCATAAAATGAAAATCTTGAGAGTTGTGTACTGAGCAGGGAGAAATAAATGGCGTTGTGCCATAAACAGGACAGATGGGAAGTCACTGGGTAGTGACAGAGTTCACACGCTCAACCAGGACCACGGCTGGGTCTGTTAACTCACAAAATACATCCACCTTATCATAATATATTAAGTTTTTGTTCAAATCATAAGCATGATTTGCACTATTAGTACAAACTGGAGACAGTAATAGATGAGGAAGATTAACTGTCTACATAGGACTGTGAGCATTTGGGGAAAACTGTCCTTTGGAAACTTTTAATTAAAATACCTACAATTCCTTTTAATGTCAAAGGCACATTTACAACTTGCTAATGCCTCACAATAAAGTTTGGTTTGACATTTGTCCATAAAAGTCAGGACTTGTCAGCTTAAAATAACACATTAATATTTCCCAGACACTAAAAAGTTTACCAGTGTTATTTTAATATTCCCAGGGAACATAAAAGGATAGGTTTAAAAAAAATAAATTAATTTATTCCCATTTTGTGTGGTTTGGTTACTTGGAGAACAAGAAAGGATGAATCAGGTTTACTTCTGCTTTCTTCTTTGTCTGCAGCGATATGTTCACAAACACAAGCTGCTTTTTTTCTAAAAAGAAATTTCATAATCATTTCCCAATAAACTTCAGAAATGATTCAAGAAATACTTCCATAGGCTTGAATACCAAAAAGTGCTTTAGAACATCTCCATCACATTCCTCCTAGAGCACCATCCAATTTGAGATAGGCAATAGATAAGGCATTGTGTCCATCAACCTTTGTTCAATACAACAAAAGCATATGATTACATTTCATATACTGATGTTTGATACTGAAGTATCACAGGAAATAAAGACAAGCATTACAAATAGCAAAGAGAAATGGTAGCTTGGATATTCAACACATTGTCTTGTAGATTCAGCAGTACAGGTTGGAAATGCATAACTGATTTTTTCTTACATTCTGCTTTTCATAGGCTTATCAGAAGAAATTGTGAATCATCTACTCTTATTATTTGAAACATCTGAACATACTTAATATCACTAAAACTCATAACTTCTGTGTGACTTGCTCTAGCGTGTGATCAGCCACCAGGGAAACACTCTGCATCACCAATGTAAGAAAACAGGTTTCTTTCTGCTCGTCGGGGCTCCAAACAGGGCAGAACACAACGTATACATGTGGGACTTGGCAAGTGGAGAAGTGGAACAGGTTCTCTCAGCTATAGTCAAACCTACCACCACTCACACGTTTGTCACTTCCTGGCTGACCAAACTCCTGCATTGGAGTCTCACATTAAAGCACAAGAGTGCTTCAAATGCTCCCCGTGGAGTCGCAGAAGTAATTCTTAATGCAAAACATATACATCTGAAGGCAGCCCAGCTTGGTCTAAACATAGTTATGGACTACCTAGAGGAGGGTTCTGTGGGCAAAGAAAGAAACTTAGCACCATTCTGAGAAGCAATGCATCTACTTAACACAGGTATTACCTCAATGCGTTCTATGATTATTTCCCCAAACTTACATAAGAAGAACTTTTGATGGAAGCAACTACCCCTTTTTAGACTTCAGAGAATGAAAAGAAACCCTCTAGACAACCAAATCTCTGGCAGGAATCAACACATGGTGTGCTGCCATCCTGTGAGATCCTAGTGTGTGAGTTATGAACTTTATCAGACGTAGAGAGAGCAGTCCAAGACACTGCCGAAAAGCAAGCAGTATTGCACGGACAAAGACAAGACAACTTTAAATTATCAACCTCAGGCTTCAGCAGTAGTCAAGCTACAGGTAACCATCGTAACCATCTGGAAGTTACTCTGCAATCACTACAATCAGAAACTCATGAGGTGGGGGAGAAAAAGGAGTATATTTGCTTTGTAATAAGCCTTCCTGATGGAGGGACAAGGGACACAAGTTGGAACATAGGAGGTTCCACTCAAATATGAGAAAAAAATTCTTCACATTGAGGGTGCCAGAGCCCTGGAACAGGCTGCCCAGGGAGGGTGTGGAGTCCCCTT
>JAOXJM010000002.1:7461070-7475264 GCA_026413425.1 Tringa solitaria | reverse complement strand
TTGTGCCTCCCAGGGAAACTGGTACATAATGACAACTTGAGCTTAATATGAAGTTCCTGCCTTATTTGCAGGTTTAGAGAATACAATAGCACTGAGACTAGATTGTTATTAAACAAAGAGGTGACTAGGAGCTGGAAATCAATATGCTAATCATAACAAAGCCACTGTCATTTTACAACATTTTGGAGTGATTTTGCATCAAATGAAACCCTGTGGGACAAATGACTGTTTGGCATCACAGTGCCAACAATGAACTGAACAAGATACTTCCAAAACTAAAGCACACACTCTAAGGAAAAAACCAACATGTCATGCTATAAAACTGCAGCGAATATTCCCGCAAGTCCCTTGAGCCACATCCCCCTCCCTCCCTTAAGCTGTCAGGAACTGTTCTCCCAAAGCTCCTGGAGGATTGTGATTATTAAACTAAACACCACACAGCAGAATGCAAGCTGCATCTCACTCTCCATACTTCCATTTTAAAGGATGGCAGTAAAAACATCAAATATTCCATTCTCAGTAGCATTCAAATGTTTTTCTCTTTCTGTCACTCAAAATTAGTGGAAAACACATTCCTTCTGTTATTCTCCTCTCAGGTTTCTATCTGTGAAAAATAAAGAATTAAGAAGGATTTATCTTTACTGCAAGTCCTATTAACTGTTCCCCTGTCATCTATAGCATAATCTATTTATGTAACATTTTGTAAAAGTGTATGGAACAATCTTTTCCAATGAGCAGCAGATGAATTAATGACCTGCTGGTTCTTGTTACACCACGTTCAGGACAATTAGAGGTCTTGGCTGAGTGTTTGGCTGAAATAAGCCTTCCCCTGCACAAGGGCATATGCATAAAAAAATATCTGAAGGCAACCAAAGGGTTATATTATTATATGATCCTTCAGACAATCAGCAACATGGGGCACTTCTAAGTGTAGCCTTGAGCAGTTTGGCATAAAATAGATCTTTCGCTGTACTGCAAGATTTGACTCAGCTCTGAGTAGACTGTAGTTCATTGTACAGAGGTGATTTAAAATAAATTCTAAAAATGTGAACATTCAATATTGGAAATCTCTTCCTAAAATGCTAACAGATAAAATACTAAACAGTATTTCAAAACAATGAAGTACCTAACCAGTGCTTACAATTAGAAAATTTTGAAATTCAATTTATAAGATAGTTTTCTTTAGAATTTGCAGTTACTTTCTGCATTAACAGACTTGCAAAAAACCACTAACAGAACAGCACATTTCCAGAACAGCCTTTTTAAGTTGATCAGGGTATAGCAAACCTGATCCTATACAGGTTCAGTTCTGCTAACATCACAAATGAATCGCTACATTCATATGCTTAATCCCACGAGATCTCAAGTTATTCAGGTCCTCCTTGGCGTTTGCAGGATTAGAATCTAAGTATGTTGTTTCCCTCCCTGTCCCGTCCTGTTAGTTAACTTGGGATCAGAGTTCAGAACACGCCTCATTTTGTTCTCCTAATCTCTAGTAATCTTCTCAGTGACACAGTATCTGTTGCAGAATATCAGGAGGCCACATCAAAGAGGAACAGTTAGTGGAAATGTTAAGTTACATCCATATTTATCAAAGTAGGCTCCATGTGCTTCCAAATGATAAAACAGTATCTATTCACATACTCAATTGGCACTAAATATTACAATCAATATTACCTTAAAGTCAGTAACTTCACTCACTCACAAAGCTTATTTATAAATGGTACAGGCTGTGTAGCTCAGATGTGTTGCTACTTTAGCTCCCAACACAAAATTCAAGGTAATTCATGTCTTTGCGAAGACACAACTAACACAGTGCTGTATATGAAGGAGGGTTTGTACAAACTGCCATACAGAGTTTTACAGTGTAAAAATTTGACTGATGGATTCAACCAAAAGTGGTTCTAAGGCAAGGAGAATAGAAAAGAACATCACCCTCCAAAGTAATTAGCTTCATCAGGTAGCAGAGAGAGAAGGAAAACAGTAAGACAGTACATTTTGGCAACACAGAACCCAAAGCTGAGACCAATGCTCTACAAAAGGCGTTCCCAGCTGGAAAAAAGAGAAGTATCTGTCTAGGGATATTTGATCATGTACTGAAGCAGATATGAAAATGATATGAAAATGTTCAAGAAGGTGAAAAAATGTGCGAGGACAAAGACCTTGCTCAAATGTCAGTTATGAAAATATTTGTCCAAAACCCATCTTCAGCTCAGTATTTGCCCAATACAGGTAATCAGTTCTTATTATATGTGTATTCAAATGCCTGTTACACAGCTGTTCTGCTGTCCGTTCTGCCACAAGGCCAGACCTAGTTACCATTAAACAAAACAGAAAGACTGTCACTGGCTCCAGTCCTTGATGAAAATGTGCTGAAGTTATATTGTATATGCCGGAAAAATCTAGATTACATTATTTTTCTTTATTTTTTAAATTTTTTTTAAGAATTTCCAGGCTAATCGATTCACTAGCAGACACTTGAAGGTGAAGGTTTTATATAAGAAAAACATTTCCTTTCCTCAGCTTTAACTAAGAAAATACAGAAGACTCTCACCTTTCTTTCAATTGGCTCTGCTCTCAAGAGCTTAGCTGCTTATTCAACATCACAGGTTTTAATAAAATAAATATTTTATTGAGTAAGAGTGATGTTACCCCAACATTTCTCCTTGTTAGTTACATGTTAGGCAGTTATATCATACTATATTTTATATTTGTATCATATTACATTATATTCAATTTTGTAAAACTACAATCTTATTTTGGGGAATGTTCTTTAAAATTTGAAATAGGACAACAGTTGTTGACAGAGCTTAGCAGGCTGTTCAAGGAAATGTAGTGTAGTAAAACTATGCTGCTTTTTAAATATTTATATCTTTTTAATCCTTGCAGCAGATAATCCTCTTTGCAGTAGGCAGGAATATGAATACCCTTGATTGTTTTTAAGTCCTTGCTTTTCAAAATTAAGATTTGCAGGTTTTTTCTGCCCTAAAATTTTACTACAATTACTACTTAAAATTTTGCTTGGATCAATTTACCTTCCATAAGCAAAGCGCCTGTCTTTGTGGTGGTCCCCAAACGTATCCCACAGCCTGAGAGAAACACTCACTTCATCCACAACATCTCTTGAGCGTTCAAGGACCTAGAACAGAACATACATAACATTCTCTTTCCCTCCATCAAACAAGTACATTTCTAATTAATCTCATAAGGAGGTCTAAAGCATACTAGACCAAGAGTCTATCACATACAGTTTTCAGCAAATGCTGTATTTTATAAAACAGGCAGAATATGCATTTTCCTAAAAACAGGTTTGATAAAAAAAATTACTTTGGAATGAGAGACTCAGGGAGATGGTTATCAGACCATGGCTGCAGTAGAGACCGTGCATAAAATGCTTGTGAGCTCATTGCTGCATCCTGACAAAGAAAGGCTTGCCAATAAAAGATACCACAACTCCACAGCATGTGCTCCATATGTTGTACACCTGCAGTCCTTACCTCTTGGCAGACACGGTACTGATCAATGGCCCAGACAGTTGGTACGTGCGTTGCCAGCAGCTGATACTGGGTCAAAGTTGTATTGCACGCTCTTGCACAAATTAGACGAGTCTTTCCCACTGCATTATCTCCAACCACCACACACTTGATAGTTTCAACGTTGGGTCTTTCGTAGTCCATGTCAGTGTCCATTTATCAAAAACTGTAACAAGACAGTTAAACTTGTTTTCTACTATTGTGCAAAAATAACGCTATTTAGAATCAGAGCCTTCCACTTCCACTTCTTGAGAGATGTCTGAAGAGGAAAAACTTAAGGAAAAGCTTGTAGTAAACTGCGCCAAAGTAAGCTAGCCGTTCCTTTAAATACTGCACAGTTATGCAAATGCACAACTGTTTTGACCGCAGTGGGTTTATGCTGTTCACATGCTATTTTCACTTTGGTTTCTGTAAACACAAGCCTGTTTGCAGAAGATAGATCTTGGTGAAACAAGGACAGCTAGCACAAACTTACCTCTTGCTAATACTTTTTATGCCAAGAAGGAGAAAAGACTGGACATCAGTGGGTTTAACCTGAAGGATTCCAGTATAAACCTGCCTTCTGTAATCTTGCCCATTCAGGATTTGATTTAGGGCTGTCCAAACAATATTGCTAACAGCAAGTCACACAGATGGTTTTAGTTAGATGCACACAATAAAACTGTAAGATGACTCCAAAGAGACTGTTCTCTACAAACCACAACTCCCATTATATCCTGCATGTATCACACACTCTTAATTTTCCAAGAAGTTTGTACACATGGTGAACTAAAGTGAAACCAAACAGTCTAGCAGGAACTTGCAAGAATACTTATCTATATCTACAAATTCTTTTTCACATGACAATGGAAAGCGAAGAGAAGGAGATTTTTGAAGATACGATACTCATGCAAAGTTACTATTGAAAATATTTACTTAAATATTCTATGGCAACATATTGAAGAAATGTCTGGATACGAATGTGAGCTGGAAAAACTAGATATTTGAAAAATGAAAACCAACTCCTGCATGTTTAATACAGTCTGCCATTTTCATATAAAGGAGTGCGGGATTTTCATGTAAAGGAATGTGAGATCATAGTTTGATATATCAGATTTTGATTTTCTAATGTCTAGTAGTCTGCTGACCAATCTGCTCTCTGCCATGGAATTGTAATCAGGGAGGGAGAAAAGGGAAAATACAAGGCATAAACACATTCAGAAAGGCTTGCCTAATAATTATTTCAGCAGGAAAACCTGTATCAATTTAATTCACAAAACACATAATCTGGAGTGATGGTGTCTTTTTTTCCTGAGATTAAAGCACTACAGAAAAAGAAACCAAATTATTTGTTTTAATACCTTTTTTAATATTTACATCTCATTTGCACATAAATATAGAATATATATATTAACTGCCAGGATGCCAGGTTGTTTAAAATAATAGATACAAGCTGTTTTGGTGTCCTTTTTCACTGCCATAGGCACTACATTCTGATTTAAGAAAAAGCACGTTTAGTAGTTACTAGCCAAGTACTAATTTTAACTGCATTCTTCCATTATTTAAAGTGATGTAAACTGAGAAACCAAAGTCAGTGTTAGAATTAAATGTTACTTATTTATTTACAGTTTTGAGTATGGATGGCATGCTGATAGCTATCATGCCTAAGGTACAGTTATAATCTTTACATGTGTATGGGAGGAGTTAGGGACCATATAGACATCAAGGTGCAAAGGTGAGTTTATGCCACTACTGTGTCACACTGACAAGTTTTCACTGACATTGAATGGTTCTTGAAATGCTACAGCACAGACTAGAGTGTAAGAATACATTTTAGAGAGTTGTCCTGCACTAAACTGGAACATGGGCCCAGAAACTCTTCCTCCTGGCACAAGTACATGGTTGCACCACTGGAACTTTGCAATCTGCCAAATCTAGAGCAAAGAACACAGGTTCAAACATACATACACAATACCTACTGCATGTAAACCCTAATGGCCTCATGATATCAACCTGCTATGTTGGCACAGAGGTTTTAGCTGATAAGGAAACAAAACTATTAAGATATTGCCTTTATCCCCTCATTTGAGTTGTAACCTGCATCCTGAAATGTTACTAGTCTTGAGGTAAAGGACTACAGGGACTTCCAGTTACTTGTCTGTGATTCAACTACAGCTGCTTGTTGGATGCAAACACCCATGAAGCTGATACTTGCAATGGCCCACGGGCTCTGTACCATCTCCAGGAGTCCAAATACAAGAAGAGAAATGAGAGCTAACTCCTCTTTCCTCCTATGCATCTATCCTTTCCAAGAATACAGTTATAATATAAATAAAAGTAGAAAACTAATATATTTTTTCCACATTACAGAGAATGAGAAATATTTGTACATCATGGCCTCAAAGGCAGGGCCCTGAATGAGTAGCAAAAGCCCAAGGGGCTTCAGTATGTGATCTAAAAAATTTCATTTCAAGTCTGAGAATAAACAGCAACCCCCTGACATAATATGTGGTATTAAATTACTTCATATTTTATTCATGCATGGACTAGACAACACAGATGGAATGTGGAAATGTTTACAAGGCTGGAAAACAAAATGAAGGAGAGTGGCTAGCCAGTGTGTCTGGTTGGTTTTAAACTACCAAGCAGAGAGATGCCAAACCAATTTTTCTTCCAACCCAATATTCCATTAAAATGTTACATGGATTAGCTGAGGTTTTATACAACAATCTGATCTTAAAATTCTTCAACATTTCTTAAATGGTAGTTCTGCAAAAATGCACTTCAGTTAATACATATTTTGTGCTTAAGTACAGAGTCTAGAACCTTAAAAATATTTCCAAGAGGATAACCAAGCGAGTTCAAAATTATAGGAAAATCTAAATAAAAGTAACAAGAGAAATCAATACAATTATTTAAGAATCCTAGAAAAGGAACACATGAAAATAAAATTTAAAACTTACTATTTTTTAAAATTTCTGATATACTTACTAACTTAATTAAAGCAAAGTTATTGCAGAACTCAGACACAGCATACCCAAACGTCCTCTTGTAGATCAATGGCAGTCTAATGAAGGTATTTTTAGCGTGACTCAATACTGCACAGGACAGAGATTAAAATAAACTGGGAATAAAAACAAAACTAGAGCTCTGTGGCTATGTTAAGGAAAGTTCTTAAATCCATTCCAATGTGTGTATATATATATATAGATATGTATTCAAAATGCAGATCATTTTACTATTCACTAGTTTTCAGAAAGGGCTTAAAACAGAAATAGCTCCTGAAGAGACTGACAGAGAGAAGCCTGGACAGATAATTAGACACCTCAAATAAAAACAGATGCTAACAACAAATTACAGTATAAACAATTAGTAAAACGTGTGGATTAAATGCTTGCATATGCAGCCAGAAGCCTTCTGACTACTGGAATGATTAAAGCCAGGAATATGTGCAAGATCTTAAAAATACAGTCACAGGTTTTTTTTAAGGCAGTCTTTAGATTAAGCTTGTACTACACCTGTTATATAATCACGCTGATTAAAAATGATAAACATGTACTTACAAAACTTAAATATAATAAAATCTAGATTTGAGCTCTGTGAGCCTGGTAACATCTGGGAAGACCAACTGGGGCTGAAACATACCTGGTTGGACTAGAGCAAATCAGTGTCAATTAAAAAAAATAATATTCCAAGACAAGTGAAAAACTTGCTAAAACCAATCTATAACCTGCAATAGTTTAGTTTACCAGCAAAAGGAAACAGGGTAAAATAAGAAGAAAGTTACTAGAAGTGTGACAAGTCTCAGAGAGACACTGCCAAAAAAGCCAAAGAAAGACAGAAAGGCCATCAAATGAGGGGCAGCGAGAAACCTACTAGGAGAAAGGTCTGATCAAATATGGCAGTTCCCAAAAGAAAGGAGTGAAAAATTCAGCTGCTTAATCCAGTTCTAAAGAAAGATAAGCAGAGGGATGGAAATGAAAAAAGATACCCACAAGAATAACACAAGATCTCAAAAATCTCTGAAGATGTTTCTGTTTTTACATTGTCACCTGTGATTATTCACAGATGAAGAGGAGACAGAGGCAGCCAAAAATCAGATGTGGGTAGACTCAAGATCTAAGATAAAGCCATATAATTAATTCACTTGATGAGCAGAAAAGAAATATTCCAAATAAAGCTGATTTATTTCCAAGGAACTATAAGGTTACTGTTCTGAACCATGGCTTGCAGACGGTTATGGTCACCAACTTCTTTCTTTGTTGCTTCACCTCAAATTGCTGTAGGGTGCTTGGTTTTTTGTTTAGTTTCCCCTCAGTGCTGAATGAGTTGTTATTATTATCACTAAAAAACAGTTGTGGTTGCCATAGCATGCAGATCTTTCTGGCTAGTCAGCCTCAGTAATGAAACACTGTCTTTCAAGAGAAATTTTCCAAAATATATGTAGGGGAACCATATCACTTCATTATCTAGTCCACTGGTACACAGATTAAACACAAAAGACACACAATCTGTCTCTCTATGTATGAATATAAGTGTATTTATATACAAAAGATAAACAGATCCTAACCACGAGTTTGTCTTGTTTAAGAATGCAGTTTAATCTATTTAAAGCTATGATTGCATTTTTCTATTAGGAAAGAAAGTGGGTGAAGATACAAAGCCAACAGTGAGTTCCCCATGCAGGATCAGGAACCCACTCCTATGGATCTCCCTGCCTATGCAGATAACTGCCCATTCTGAAATTTCCAGATATTTTAAATCATCACTTAGCACATACAAAACATAACCAAGACTTTTTTTTTTTCATTGAGCAGTAGCTAATTATCAACCCTTTACAACAAAACACCACAAACAAATCACTAAGAGTGTCTACATTAATCAGTGATTATAGAGTGATCCTGCAGGCATTTCCTTCTTAGCTCAGTACTTAAACACATCCCATAAGACTGAGAGAGCACCTCGTAGCATGAAAACAAGCAAGCACGTTACTTAGCTCTTGCGTTAAGAGCAAACTGTTCAGCTGAAGGTTCAGAGCGACAGTTCTCAAGAACCTTGCCCCCCCAGTAAAGCTTTTCTTTAAGTTATTCCACGGAAAAAGAATTAGTAATTACAACCTGCCTGAAGTAATCTTACCAAACATGCAAACCAGGAAATGCTTCAAACAAACAGGTTGCCAATCACACTTAAAATGTCACAATTTTATTAAAGGAATCCAATAGAAAGAGACACCAAACTCTACCTCCACTTAATATGAATGGTGTGGGTCGAAAAACTCAGTCCACCAGTAAGGTAGTAAGACTATCAACATTTATCCCTGAAAAACACACAGTTTTGAAACTCTATGAAAGAGCATTTGTAGGTACTCCATATTTCAATCTATTCTGGAGATGTATTTTTGTGTATAGTTTTGGAATGACTTCTTCAGAGAGCCATTATTCAATAACATATCAAAAGGAGTATAAAAAAATTTACAAGACTCTACGCAATACTCTTACCTCCATCCCCAAGTTACAAAATTACTGCTTGCAACCATGGAAACTAGAAAAGGAGGTGCAAAATGCTACGTTCTTCAAGCACTGAAGTCACTACCTTACACTGCAGATTCCCAAGGCACCAGCACACTGGCAAGAACCAAAGAGAACATAAGTCAGAACAAGCATGTGAAACGTTTGTTCTCAATACATAACCTGCCATGTGTTGTTTCAGAATCTAAATGGATTAACACATATATGCCAGGGGATAAATCAGGGGGGACTTACTGTTCATTTGTGCAAGAGCATAGAATTCACAGACAGTTCTGATTTGGGGAAAGGTTAAGGGCCAAAAGCCTGTTTCGTGGTTTGGCTCAATTCAATCAATGAATTTAGGGCCCCACCAAGTATATTTGTGAAATAAATCACAACGTGGTATCAAGTAACAGATAAACTATACCAGCTATTGAAAGACCATCACAAGATATTTTTCACAAGGTATAAATTAATAGTATTTTATTAAATTGCAGGAGGGCCAAGGGGGAGATTTCTTTAAAAAGAAAAACTATTCCTTGTCAGCATTAAAGAAACAGCTCGTGACAAAGGGTAATAAGACTCAAGGTGGGATCAGATCACTAGGTAACCAGAGGAAAAAGATGGGCATGATGCATATCAGGCTGCATTCTCATCCAGGATAAATAAGCATTGCGCTATTGCCGTTATTTAAAGTTCTGGCAGTTTACATGGAAAGACTGAAAAGGAAGAGACTGACACAAGAGGAAGAAATTCAACATTAACGTTGGGATTTATCAAGTACTTGTCCTAACTGGCCCTTCAACAGAAGATAACAACAGACACAGCCAATGAACTGGGAATTGAGAAAAGCCCTTATATTCTAAAGTAAACCTGATCTCAAACATGAGATCCTTGGATCTTTCATAGGTAGAAAGCGAAGGGTAGCTGACTGAAATGTTGCTTCACTGCATGAGGTTATAAATGAGATAACCCTGGCTGTTGCTGCCCACAAAAGGAGAGTGCAGGTCAGCAGGAACCCCTTTATCTTCCACAAGGGCAGAATCTGGTTCTACTCTTTTTCAGTTGTTCTGGCATAGTTGAGGTATTTCAGTTTAGTGACAGTATCAACAAATAAATAAATCCCACAGAACACTGATAAAATTTGATACAGCTGAAGTGCTGAGGTTGTCATCAAGACAGATTCCACTTGGCTGGCCTGAACCAGCTTCTTTCATGACAGCTTTTAGCCAACAAGTATTAGATATAATCCTGGATATTACCCCTTAACTTCATATTACCTGCTGGAAGAAAGACATTCTTAGAAACTTTTATTCATCTGCCATAATTCCTGCTCTATCCCTCAAGTTTAAAAGAAGGGAGCAAAAAAGTTACCATGGTCACACACAGAAATGTAAATAACAGCCCCTAAGGAAGAGGTAAAGTTGAAGACAGAACAGATGTCTCTATGCTCACCTGGAAAACTTCTCAGTCAAATTATTGCCACAATCTCTTCATAGAAACTGTAGAGACGGAATAATAATTCAGGGCTAGTACTATCAGAAGCCTGTCAGTTCACTCTTTCTCTGAATGCATGACTACAGATTTGTTTGTTTCTAAAGGCTAGTTATTAGGACCCTTTGTCAAACTTGACCTACCTCTGTGATGACACAACAACTTTCAATGAGTAAGAATGAGCACTTCCTTAGACAACCAAAAATCAGAGGTACTAGCAAAATACAAATTCCTTCCCATATTACTATATAAAACAACCTACCCTGAAGCTCAATAGCTGAGCATGAGAACATCCAACCTTAGGTACAATAAGCTCAGCATTACACTTGAACCCTGTCAATTTTTTGACAAGTTCTGGAAGACGTGAGGGGGAGAAATCAACAAGCTGATTACACTGAGCAGCTTACATATTATTTTGACCTGTGACATACCTTGCGATATCCTTTGTGATGAGATCATCTCTCTAGAAATTAATCCATATAGCAGGTGAAGGACATTTAACTGTTTTAGAACTTTGTGTGTGAGAATGTGGGATGAGTACCTTCTATATGGTAGAAGACCCTGCAACACTGCTGTCCCCCCCCTTCAGCAATTCTTCAGAGTCTACGTTAAGAATTAGCCACAACACAGAGCAGGTCCTTGCAGCTCCTTTTGTTTCTTGTTTCTTCCTGTTCAGGAAGGAAGGATGGAAGGAAAACGAGGGAAAATGCGGGCCCTCTCCAGAAGGAAATGGGAGACTTGGGCAACTGGGATACAGAGAAAGCTGAGGTACTCAATGACTTTTTTGCCTCAGCCTTCACCAGCAAGTGCTCTAGCCACACTGCCCAAGTTGCAGAAGGCAAAGGCAGGGACTGGGAGAACTAAGACTGCCCACTGTAGGAGAAGATTAGGTTCAAAACCCTCTAAGGAACCTGAAGGTATACAAATCCATGGGACATGATAAGATACATCCATGGGTCCTGAAGGAACCGACAGATGAAGTTGCTAAGTCACTAGCCATCATATTTGAGAAGTCATAGCAGTTCAGTGAAGTTCCTGCTGACTGGGAAAGGGAAACATAACACCCATTTTCAAAAAAAAAAAAAAAAAAAAAAAAGACCTGAGGAACCGCAGGCCAGTCATTCTCACCTCTGTGCCCGGCAAGATCATTGAGCAGATCCTCCTGGAAACTATGCTAGGGCACATGGAAAATAAGGAGGTGATCGGTAACAGCCAACACGGCTTCACTAAGGGCAAATTGTGCCTGATAAATTTGGTGGCCTTCTATGACAGGTCTAGAACATTGCTTGACAAAGAAAATGCAACCAACATCACCTACCTGGACTTGTGCAAAGCATTAGACACTGTTCCATAAGACATTCTTGTCTCCAAATTGGGAAGGCATGGATTTGATGGCTGGACAACTCAGTGGATAAGGAATTGGCTGGATGATGGGACTCAAAGAGTTGCAGTCAACAGCTCTATGTCCAAGTCGAGACTGGTGACAAGTGATGTTCTTCAGGGGCCGGTCCTGGGACAGGCACTGTTTAACATCTTGGCCAGTGACAAGTGGACAGTGGGATTGAGTGCACCCTCAGCAAGTTTGCTGATGACACCAAGCTGTGTGGAGCAGTTGATATGCTGGAGGAAACAGATGCCATCCTTAACTGGTATATGACTAATTTAAGGCTCACATTTTGGCTCTGCAGATGCATTTTGTTAGGATTCCAGATACATCTGGCTACAACTGACTGGTTTTGCATTCGCCAGAGACGACCACAGCAGATACAGGAGACTAGGCAGTGACCAAGATCTGGCATTGCCGTGGGTCATAATCTATCATATCATCACACACTGAAATTAACTGTGGCTGACATTAATGAAAGTGGCTGAGAACCAAAGTAACTGAAGAACGGACAATACACATTGATGGTGATAACCATCACCAAACAGTGGCACTTCATAAGGCAGCCAGGCATAAAATGCCATTATGCACTGAGTCCTCAGGTTAGTTCTCTGGCAACAAAACATTGCACTGTAGGAGCAGGTTATGGGTGCACCTCTACAAGCATTTTAGTTCAGACCAAGAACACATTTTTGAAGCAAATATCCCAGTCATGACCACTTATCATGCTTTGGTTCATATCAGGTGCAGTCACAGTGTGCACAAACCGAATTCCTTTCTGATGAACCTGAATTGAAAGACATGCCACTCACCACTAATGAGCATGTTCAGTTCACAGGACCAGATTAAAGGTAATCTGAAGCAACATGCTTTGCCCCTGAAAAGTGTACAGTGTGACATTGAGTCCTCAGCAACAACTTCTTCATCTCCAGATCCCTTGCTATTGCATCACACGGCCCACTAATGTAGATAGAGCAACAGATGCTCTGGCTCCTGGTTCGTTATTTGGATCAACATAACTGGGGCAAAGCTGCAACTGAATCCTTAGTGACTGCAATGCTCAAGAGTATCTGGGATAACATACAAAAAACTTGAGATTAAAAGGGAGAAGGATCACTGGAAAAGCCTGATTCAAGACTACTGGTTTTCATGGTAATAAATTCCATGAAATCCCTGATATTACTCTTATGTAATTGAGAGCAGCAGAAGCTTGTAGAGCATTAAACTACTGATACTGTAGCATAGGTTATTACTGATTTTACCCATTTATAAAGACAGGTGTCGACATAGTATGCTCTGTTTGACAAGGACATTATTCTGAGCAGTGTTCCCAATGGGACAGAAGGAAAAATAAACAACAATAACCCCCAAACAAGGCCTTCTCCCAGCTTTTGCACATTTCTGTGGGGAAAATATTTATCAACTTTTGCTAGAGCTACAAACAAAGAAAAATATTCCAAAGACTCTGGTGACCTTCTAGCACAGAGAGCTGTTGAATTCACTTTCTGTGCTTGTTTCCTTTCCAAAATACAGAAACAGACTCTTGTTTCTTGAACTTTATGTGACATTTCTCATGCATTCTCCTCTTCATTAATCAGTGATGTCAGAAACATACTATTTGTTATTTTATTCACTCCCACATGTGATTGCTACAGAAGGAGAGTGAGAACTCATAATGATAGCAGGTAAAAAACCCCCAAAGACTTCAGGATGGCAGACTTCAGACAAATGCCACTTTCAGATCTTGAGTCAAGTTCTGCATTTATGTTTCAAATGCAAATCAAGCAACATTAACTGAATATTGCAGGAGGTGTGGATACATGTAGTTTACTTGTAATGTGTAGCGCCACACAGATGCTCATTTGCAAAGAAAAAAATATTAAAAACTAGAAACTGAAACAGAATTGAATAGAAAGAAATTGCCACCTTGTGTCTTTAATGTCAGACAGAAAGGAGTGTAAAACAGAAAAGTAGAATAGTGTTGGATGGGAACCAAAGGAAATCCATACTTCTATTTCATGAACCTACCCCTAGTAACAGAGGGCCCAGCTATCACCACATGTGATGTATGTGTGTATGTGCTGTACCACAAGAAAAGCAGGGTGCACCAAGTCTATCTCACACACCATGCCACCATTCACTCCTTCAGCACAAGGTTTTGAGCTCTTTTATGGAAATCCAAAATCTCTTCTCTTGGAAGAGGGGAGATTTAGATTAGGTCAGGAAGAAATTCTTTACTGTGAGGGTGATGAGGCACTGGAACAGGTTGCCCAGGGAAGTTGTGGATGCCCCATCCC
>JAOXJM010000002.1:7392256-7460970 GCA_026413425.1 Tringa solitaria | reverse complement strand
AAGTGTTCAAGACCAGGCTGGATGGGGCTTTGAGCAACCTGCTCTAGTGAGAGGTCCCTTCCAACTCTAACCATTCTATGATTCTATGATCCAATCAATGATCCAAAGGTACATTCACACCAGTCTGACTAGTCTTGCTATGAGCTGCTCTGCCAGTCTGCTGTATGCAGCAAGGACTGCTCAGCCTTTCCTTTCCCCGCCTCCCAAGTACATTCTTCATCCCACAACATTTGCATACTTTCCTGGCAGGATAGATGGGAGCAAGGGAGAAACATGTCAAACACCTGTTGCTCCTTTGCTTCTCTTAATTCGAGGCTTCTCTGTCCTTTCATCTCCTTCAGCACAGGGCAACATCTGGATGCAGGACTTAAGCATTTTTGCAGAGAACAAAATGCAAAGAATCAAACATTGGGATTTAGTGGTCAAGTGATCAGCTCTTCCTCTCAGCCTAATGCTGTACAGTATTTGTATTTGGAGTTTTAAAAGGGCAGGAGTTTTAGAAAGCTCCCCAGAGCTAAAACTGATGTTTATTTCTTCTTGGATAAAAATACTTCTGTGCGTCTGAGCCTGCCCCAGATCTTATGCTCCTTAAGTACTATGTCACTTAGATAAAGAACCCTAGTACAAATATTGAACTCACCAAGTGGTTTGTTTACCCTATTACTAATATATAAATACATCATATACATGAGACATAGAATCAGACATACAAAGCCAATGTGCACACAAATGAAGAGCATAACCTAATAGGAGAGGACCTCAAAAATACTGAAAAGAAATTAAACAGTTCTATTTCCACATACTATGATTCCCAATCCCAAAATACAGCCTGTACATAAATACCTGCCATTCAATTGCTACTTACACTGAGCAGTCATATGGCAACTCTTTAACGTAGTCCTAACAATGGTGTTTTTCTCTCCACATGCTTTATTTTTGCCTAGAAAGAATCGGTAGCTTAAGAACTCCCCTCGAGAACACCGAACGAACTAATTTCCACCTCAGCTTCTATTACAGTTCAAGCTGAACATTTGGCTTTGAGTCAGCTGTGTGTCCTGAAATAGTACACAAACTGAGGATGAACAAAGTCATTGAGAATATTCTGGCATCACTTCCTTGCTCTTGCTGTGACCATATGCAGAGCTTCAAGGGCTTTCTTGTATTATTATCATTTTTTAAACAGGTATGTTGTTGCCTTCAGAAGCTTGAGTAGTGCCTTGACCAATAGAAGGCAACCCAGGGCTCTCTGACTAGTCCACCTCAGTCTGTCCTGTGACTGATTTCTCCTTGCTCTAGATGTTGGGTGCCACAATACCCACTAAAGGTTGACTTAACAAATTAAAGTCTCCTACTGTTTGTCAATACAGACCCTTTCTATGGCCTCCTACCAGGTCCCGACACAGACTCTCGATAATCTGTGTGCTGCAAGACCCCACAGCAGCCTCCTGCTGTTGTCACAGCAACCCACAACAGACTCCACAGACACAGCAGGAGGAAAGAAGGCGGAATAAAAGAGGGAGAAAAAGAAATCCTTCAGGTATTTAGTAAATGACACTCAGAAGTACCAAGTGCCAGGAGGTTTCTGCTTCCCGTACACATCGTACCCCTCTATTTTTGCCTTGCACCTAGTGGCCTCGCTGGAAGAGGAAGCCAGACAGATCTGCTTCATCAAGGACTCAGCCCTCTCTGTCCTCGGTGGGGGGGCGGATGCCCCCCCTCCTTCTCCCGACGAGGCGGGAGCGCACCTGCGGGAGGACAAGACGCGTATTGCGCCGCCACCCGCGCCCTGCGGAGCCGCCGGCTGCCAGCCCGACCCGGCCCCGCACACGCAGCCGGCAGGTCAGAGCACGATCGCGCCCGGGCGACGCGGGACCTACCCGGGAGGGCGGGATGCGGCGGCAGCCGGGGTGCAGGCAGCGGGGTTGGCCCCCCAGCCCCGGCGGGTCGGGAAGCGGGGGGTGTGTGTGGGGGGTGGCAGCCGTCGCCGCGCCCCCTTCCCGCTGCTCCTTACAGCGGCGGGGCAGGAGCCAGCCCGAGCCGGCAGGGAGGCAGCATGCCGCCGGCGCCGCTCTGCCCGCCCGGCCCCGCGGCGGGCTCCCCGCCCGACCCGGCCCGGCCCGCCCCGCCGACTCGGGCGGCGGGAGCCGCGCGCGTTCTGACGTCTGCAGCCCTGCGTTCTATTTATAGCCCCACGATTGGATTTCATTCATGAAACCGGGGCCGCGCGTAAAGGGGCGGCGGCTGGAGCCGCGCCCGCCGCCTCCGCCCGGCCCGGCCCGCCTTACGGCACCGGGCAGCAGCCTGAACCCAGCGGGGGGCACCTGGCGGCTCGCGCTCCTTCTCCGTCCCGGCGGCAGCGCACCGGGAGGGGGGGCTTTCGGCCACGGCCTCGCACGGGAAAAGGTCGGACGCGAACCTAGTCAAAAATGAATGAATACACACAAACGCATGTATTTATACACACTCCATAAATACGGTGCGTGCATAAACGACACAAAGGCCTCCCCGCGTAACCCCCTAAACCGGATGCACAATTTCTTAGCACAGGTGCTGCTGGTATGATTTGAAACGACGCCTCTCCATTTTCATTAATATTTGAACCTTTCACGTTAACCAGACATGCACAATTAAACCACCCCACCCCTTCTCTTAAGCTTACAATCTAGACTTGGAGATTTCTAACCAGTGAAAATAGCTGAAAGCCCCTGGCTGTAACTGGGAAAAGCGCTCACGGTTCAGACCAGGCTCCCTTCTAAAACACTGCTCTCCAGCTCTTCAGTTTACCACTTGACACCTACAAAAGATGCAACTAACCCTTTCGTGCAGTGAAGGGCACAACCGTGATAGCTTAAGGGAACCTTTTTGACATGGTTGTAGTTGTGGCTGTTGGAAAGAAAATATTCTCTTAGAGCAACCTGAACGCACACATTGCAGTCTTGCAGCAATAATACAGTCATTTTTTTGAAAACATGTTGTAAAGTTGTTTTAGAAAGATCACTTCCAGTAATAGTCAATAGCACCAATAACAGGTTAACAGCATCCAACTGCATTTAGTCAATTACTTACATTTTTCAAATACCCAGAAGTCAAACTCCCATTAAACAGGTCAAGCTGCAACAATTTTCAATTGAGTACATCTATGTCAGAAAAAATTACAGTTTCCAACTTCATATCACGGGAGGCTATGAGGTGCAGAAGAACAACGTGCATCGTGTAAACATTAAGCGTTACTTCCCTAGCTTTGCAGAGAGTTTGGACGAACGAGACAAACGCACCAGAAACTAAAACAACTCTCACTCAGACATCTGCTTGCTCTCAAAGAAACACCAAACTGATAATGCAGGCATCAAAAAGTAAATAAATGTCAAATCCTATAATCTACAAATTTAAAGTAAATACTATAATTACCTTGCATTTCTTAAGGTTCAAGCTCTGCATGAACTAGTTTTTCTCCACAAATGAGGGCTAAAAGCTTTCATTCTATGCAAGAACAATAATCTCTGTGTATTCACTTGTTTCTAGCACACACAATTTTTGGAAAATAATAAGGCCCATGTTCATCGACTTAATTCAGGGGGCTGAGCAAAGCAGGGTGATAAAAAAATGGCAGGGTGCTAAAAAAGGGCATTCTTTTACTGGACTGTTTCACTTCGGTAAATCTTAATTCCTTACTGGTACTTTTGTTTTACAGTCTAAATTATCACTTTCTGAAGACAAATCACAGAGCTAAACCCCCATGTCTCTATTAACTCACCTAGACTATCACTGCTGCAGAGTGAATGTTATTGTCATAACAGGTAAGTCAGCATCATGTGGGAGAACACTGACATAAAGCAACCAGACTTGCTGTGGTACTGACTCAAGAAATATTGGACTGCAATAAAAAAAAAACAAAACAAAACTCAGAACCCTTTAGATCTGCTTGCAAGCTTGTTACAGAGCTTTTCTACGGGAATAAGGGAAGAGGGCAGGAAGAAGGGAGAAAGTGCTATTTTTAGTTCACAACAGTAAATTTAGCACAATACAGCAATGACAAAGTTTAGTCAGGTGGTTAAAATGGGAAAAAGAGAAGCAGGACTTTGCTTTTGATGGGGATAAAGAAAAGGTCTTAAGTTTCTCCCTTTTTTTCTGTTTCATCAAAGGGTACCCAGAGCCTGAAGGCTTCTGCATCCGTGGAAACAGCTACATGCAACTAATATGCAGTTTCCATATTAATGACCATTTACAGCAACTGTTACCATGCAGTGCTTTCCCACCACAAACGTGTAACATCTTCTATAATTCAGATTGCAGCTTTTCCAGCAAAGTATAAAATAAAAGCCCAGGACAGCTAGAAGCTCTATGTTCTCTGACAATAATCCTACTCAACCATATTTACATTTTTCAAAAATTTTCAACAGTAGATTTTTGACCATAAACTTGAGTGACACACCTTGAAAAATGGCTGGAATGCATCTCTAATAGGGTATAGAGAAACCAGTCAGTTTCTAGGCTTTGATACAAGAAAGCACAGAAATAAATCACAAGTATTCCTACTGGCTTTGCATAAGCATCAAAAATACATGAGTGGTAAAGCTTTACTCAATTAGATGTTTGAGTATTCCAAGTAGCCAGCTTGAATTTTTCTTTTTTTTTTGTTTGTTTTCAGAGAAGAATGACAGCTAGAGGGAAATGGAGAAGGAAATAAGTTCCATCTCTGCAAGCAATCCCAAAGGACATGGCATTGGACCACAGCTAGCATTTGACTGGAGAGGCTGCTTTTGCCAAGTCCATACAGCTTTCCGAAACAAGATTATGGGCTGCCAAGTGCGTCCCATCATTGCATCTCCATTATGTGCTTTTAACACTGTCACGCAACTTAGAGAATAACTGGATAAATAAGAATAGAATAATAATTTAAAAATGCATTCACACCCATGGAGAATTCTACTTAAAATTATTTCAGTTTTGCTAAATCACAAAATGCATTTGGAAGTGCAAATGTAAAGGTATATTCCCATATGCTCCAACATCTTATTTGTTACTCTGGGGCTAAATTAACCTTTTGTTTTTGAGAATATATTTCTCAGATGATTAAAAAACATCAGGAGAGAACATCAGTTGTGCATAAATCATAACTGAATTTACAAATAACCTTTCTACTCCTGGATCTGGAGAGTTAGTTTAACTTCAGAGGCTGCTCCAACATGCAGTGTTAGCAGAACTCCTCTTAGGGAGCTTTCTAGCAGCTCAGAAATGCTGAAGCTCAGTGCCCTCAGGCTCTTCCATCCTCTGCCCTCCTGAAACAGCAGAGAAAGACTCAGGAATAGATACATTGAAAAAATACCAGTCAAGGATAACAGGAGGTGCAGGATACATTGAAAAAATACCAGTCAAGGATAACAGGAGGTGCAGGAATAGGTGACTACCTATTTATCCCAGCATCTTTGTCAAAACTCTTCTAGAAGAGGAGGAAATGGACTAGCCCATGCTTCTTACCACCGCATCATAATCTAAGTTTGCTGTATTTGCAGAAGAATGATAGTCTAAGCACGGTAAGTCTGGGGTTTAATTTTTATATTACTGTTTACCAGCCTTCTGAGAAAGTCTACATTCCAGACCCATCCAGACTCAAGGTCATGTGGAAGAAAGGGGTTCTTCTCTGTATTAGAAGTCTAGGTGAGGTTTATCACTGGTGCCTGCTTAACAAAAAATAATAATCTAGTGATGTGGCCTTTTGCTCCCTCTGAGAACCCACTCAAGCTTTTAATTCAGGACAACTGAGATGATTTCCCCTCTGTTTTAGGTAGTAACACCCAAGCACAAAGGCAGTTTTCTAAGACAAGTTACACACACTGATAACACCCAGCATGGACCATTACAGGACTGGGCTTGAGTTTGCACTGAGACAGGATGGATCTGACATCGCAGAGGCAGCCTGGGACAGTCCAAAACCAAAACTCAATGACACAGGACAAACTAGAGTTCCTCTCTATCCCTGAATGCAGGGGCCATTCGTATTAGAAGACTTTAAGAGCATGTTAGGATTAAGAAATTGTTAGTGGAAACAAGTTTAAATGTACAAGGAATTAAGTAAAACAAAGTTAGTTAAAATATCCTTTATGGGCTCTGTGTTGTATTTGGCAATCTCACAGGGACAGAAGGTGCTCTCTACAGCCCATGAAACCAGCTTTCAACAGTACAAAAGAACATAAATGAATGATGTACAACAAAAATAAGGAGACATGTGGTACTTCAGTTATAGACTTCACCATCCACCCATTGTATGTCATATATCTAGTCTGAGCCAACTGGCAGCATGTGAATTGAAATACCAGAATTACCCAGCTCCTGTCATTGAAGTCTACTTTTTTCCCCACAATCAGACTCAGAGGATTTAATTATGGGGGTATATCAAAATAATTTCGAACAACTTCTGTAATGAATTAGTATATATTCCATTACATTTTATCCATGAAAAAATCATATTAAGAATAAATGCCTGAAAAAGTATGTAAATGCATATTCTATACACATTGAAATAAAATTCAAGTAATTTCCTGTCGATACAAATTTTTTATTAATGGGTTTGCATTCAGAACCCTAATGTACCCATGCCAAACGCTTATGCATTCACAATTAGCTTTCTTTTCAAAACTATTACATATTGTATGCAGCCTTTTTTTCTCTTTGGTGTAATAAGGACAGAGTTTAGCATTTGACGTAAAGTGCTTCTATTTAGTGATGTCAACATCTATTTTTAGCCAACTCTGCAAATTGATCAGGTCAGTTGAATCCCTTTTCATACTACCCCACACAATTGTCTCAATTCTCAGAGATGAAGGCGTGTAATGTATACAATGATATCTTCACTGTGTGCATTAGACACTTTAACAGACAACTATGCATTTATTTGCTAGGTTTTTTCCAGTTATTCACTGAATGCTAAATATAGTGCAAGACCATCATCGCTTAAGAAGCCTGCAATGCACCAGATTTTATTGGAGCATTCTATGAATGATATATAGCACCAGTGGTTTGCCTTATGAATTGTATTTTCACATTCTTTTTCACTAGCAGAGGGATATAAAATGCATATTTTAAACAGCTGGGTAAACAAGAAAGGAACTATCTAGAGAAGGAAAACGCCAATACTTATAATTTGGAATAAAAACTAGATACCTACCACTTTTTCAGAGGGTTATATTTCAACAATGCTTTAGTTCTTAGTCTAATCACATGTAGGGTGTTGGCTTTTGCCTTCCCCTGCTTCCATATTTAACTTGTTAATTATAAGACCCTGCTCTCCTCCGGTCGTGTCAAGACAGAATTGCAATGTAGGTAGGAAGAGTCCTCCAGAGGTCACCTAGTCCAACCTTCTCTTCAATCCACAGCTAATTTCAAAGCTTGATCAGGTCACTTGCAGCATTATCCATTTGAGTTTGAATACCAGCAGAGATGGTAAGCCCACAGTCTCCAACCAGCCTGTTCCATTGCTTAGCCATTCACTGTGAACATGTTTTTCTTTACACACAGTGAGAATTTACCTTGCTGCTACTTGTGACTGCTGCCTCTTGTCGTGCAACTGTGAGAAGAGTCTAGTTTCCCCTATAACTCTTTGTTAGGTATCTGATATAGGAATTAGATGCTCTCTTAGCCTTCTCTTCTCCAGACCAGAAAAACAGCTTCCTCAGTCTCTCTGTGTGCGTCTTGCATTTCAGTTCTCTAACCACATTAGTGGCCCCTCATTGCACTCTCTTCAGAATGTCAATCTCCCTTCAGTACTCTAAAGCCTGAAACAATACTGGACACAATACTTCAGATGCAGCACAAGTGCTGAGCAGAGGGGAACAGTCACTGCCACTGACCTCCTTGCTACGCTTGTCCTAACGCAGCCCAGTATGTGGTTAGCCTTTGCTGCTGGAAGGGCACTCTGCTGGCTCAGGTATGTCTCAACATGTTCACTTGAGCTCTTAGCGTCTCATGAAACCTTACAAAACTGTTACTGCCTTTGCTACTGTACTTTTCTTTCTCCAGGCTGCATAGTCTGGTTTTAAAAGGGAGTGGATTCATTTGAATAGTTCCAGTTTGCAAAGTTAGGTGTACCAGGATACAAGTAAGCAAAATAAAAATTTTGACTTAATATGAACAGCAAGAGAAACAGCTGAGAGGTTACATAAGAGTCTCCCAAGGGAAGAAGTGGCAGAGTTACGGCTTCCTGCATTCACAACCCAGAGAAGACAAGGCTTTATTAAGAATTTGTTGTACAGCATGGTTTTGTATTTTTTTGTTAATGGTACCAAGTTTGCAACAGCTTGTATTTGCTATATTCTCTACTTCTAGATCTTCAGAACTACAACACGGGTAAGAAAGATTTAATCAGCTTATAAAAACAGTTCCAAACAGAAGCTAAATAGGAAGAACTGACTAGCAGGGGGATTTCTTCTTGAACGTGTGTCATTTTGCTGTTTAGCAGGGGAATGAAACTGGACAAAGTGTCATAAGACTTTTCCCCAACTCTCCACAGCACGCCTGCTTTATCAGCTCTTTCCAGTATTTAAGGAATCTCTTATACCATGGAGAACTCATCTTAAAATCTCCCTCTGTGGCAATCTGCTAAAGTATTGCATTTTATAATGCTCACTAACCAAAATTAAGAGTGATGCTATGCTTAGTGCATTTGCAAAAGGTTGACTAATAGGAGAAGAATTATTCTAACTTCTTGACAATTCCGTCCCTACCTACTGCCTCTCTTCACAGACTGCAACATACCAGAAATACATTTTTAGCCCAGAATAACTCTGTATTGCCACTTTACAGGGCAACATTCACACATATATAAAATGCTAATCCAAGGAGCAAATCCTCACCTTGAAGAACTGATTTCATATCTGTACTATGTTATCGATTTATCTCACCTGTAGCTGTTGGCATCTGCATAGCTCTTAAGAGTTTCTTAAAATATTTCTGCCATCTAGTCAGGTGTGAATGGAGTAGAAAGAACTCATTTGTGGAATGTAGTAAGTGTCATAGCAAACAGTCAACTGGGGAAGATTTTCTGTCTGATTTTCTGGCTGGCTGTCAGTCTCTGTCCCCCCTCTACACAGATCAGCCAAAATGTACTTCTTTCCAAGTACTGAGCTTCAAAGAAACAGTAGTATCTTGGAACCCTTTTATACTAGAAGAGGAGTTTTTCAATGGCAAACACAGTCTTTGCTTCTCACTCTTGATCCAAGTGATTGAGCTTTAAAAGCCATATATAAATAAATCAGCTCTCATTCTTTAAAGCATTGTAAATGATCTCCCTGGCTTTTGAGGCTTGTGAAAATCACCTAATGTATTAAAAGCACAGTGGCTTTATATGCAGAAGGATATGAAACATAGAACAAGTTTTAGAAGTTGAAATATTGGTCAAATATTGCATAAATTGCTACAGGAGCACTACATGAATAGAGATCTCTGTAACTACATGCTATTACTACTTTGAGTTGCTTATACTGGTGCTATAGAGAGATCACGAGGACAAATCTTGAACACAGATCTCTAATTACAGGAACTGGAATGTATAGGATAAGGGCAGTGAGAGTAAGAGGAGCAAGGAGAATTTACTCCCCTTTTTCACAGTTGCCAAAGACTAGTACTGTTGGTCTCTGAATCACTGCTTATACAGAAGAACAGCAGCCAACAGCCATGTTCTGATCTTTAGTGGGTGCCAAACCAACAGAGCAGGATTAAATTGTAGAATCAAGGGCAGCTTAATCTCACCATCATTCATCTTTGAGAAACAGCCTTGTTAACTACAATTGACCTGCATCTCTGTCCCATAGTTAGCTAGACATGAAAGTAAAGATCCCAGTTATGGCTTAAGAGCCTGATATAAATCCTACTAAAACTGATGGGGAAAAGCTTCAATTGACTCCTACAGGCTTCAATTCAAGTGATAATTGAAGAAGAAAAAGTCCATAGAATTAGTTGCAACTTGCTTGTCTTCAAAAGATGAAGACATATAATAAAGTAGCTGAAAAAAAACCAGCACTGAATGAAACACCTACTACTATAGGGTTTTTTTTTCCTACTAGATTGTTCAAAGAATGTACTGGTTTGGATTACAGTTTCCCCCAAAAAGATTACAGTACAATTCTGCATTTATTTTGAACAGTGAGATTCTGCACAGTAGCAACACGGTGACTTTATTCATTCAAGATCCGAATTCAAAGTCTGAAAATCCTGTTACTTCTGAACCATACATTTTTTTTTGAAAGAGAAAGCTTTGTCAGGAAGGTAACACCTTGTGCCTTTTACAACTATTTACATCCGTTTAATGACATAATTTAGTTACACTAGCACAGATTCCTTCTCAAAGATTGCATTTCTGCAACACAAACTTAATTCAGTAGGTTATACTGGATTATATCAACACAAGGTTTCTACTGTCCAAACACTGCTTCTCTATTTTAGCAGTTTACTTCATTATGTCTAAGCAAATCCAGTTACTACTTTTTTGTTTCATTTCCCCAATGAGTCAGGGGCTTAGATCATATGCAGAAAGAATATTACCAGGGTTGGTTCTGAGGGACATCTTTCTCCCCCGAAACACTTTCTATGAATTCTAGCAAAACTGTGCAGCTGAAGGATGATGGTAATTGCAGAAATTGGAGAGCAATGCACACAAGTGACCCATACAAGTGAATGCACACAAGCTATTTCCAGTCTAAGAAGCAGAGAATGAAGGCAGTTTGCACGTTTCACTGCAGGCTGTTTGATGAGCCCTTTCCCAAATTGTTTATTAGGAATAGTTACCACAAAGGATTCTGTTATTTTTTTAATGACACCATTCAAAAGCCATCAACGATGAAAGCATATCTTTCTTGCATATATATGCAGTTTTTATAGAGAGTGCAAAACGCATTACCTCCAGGAGCTGTCAAAGTATCATTGTTACAGGCTTGAAATACAGATTAGGCAAAAAACAGAGAGCTTAAAGAATTAAAGCTACTCTGTATACTATGTGATTTGCAAAGTATGGAGAAAAAGACATCACTTTCCAATTACACATATACAAACAGATAACCACAGCATTTAAATATGTCAGGAGCAGAATTTACCTTCGTGAAATTAAAAGCAAACTAGAACCACCAGCAGTGGTTTTGAACTTAATCAGGCATTTAGGGAGCTTTAACAAAATCAAAATTATTCCAGTGCCTTGAAATGTCTCATGCGGTCAATGCTTGGAAGTCATATTGCTAAGGCATCATGAATTCTACTAATCGTTTGTTGTTTTGGTTTTTTTCCCCTTTTCAATAAAGTAGCAAGGACCATAGCTTTTTATTTTTAAAGAACCCCATACATACTGGCAAAAGTGCTAAAGCATTTTGTAGCATTATAGAAGCCTCAAGTGAACTGAATGCCTCCCCCAACTCATCTAAAATATTTTTGCAAGAAAAAGTATGAATTATTTACACAAGTAACTGCCTGCAAAATTTTGTCTAATTATATCTGTTACAGAAAATAAACATTTCTTCACCATTCCAATTTAAAATAGGTGAATAGCCATATTTTTTACATTAAGTGTCTAGCTGAAATGCAGCTAAAATATTATTGTAAGAGAAATATTGAGAGTTCCTTAATTATAGCGTTGCCATTGGGAACCACTGTTGCAAACACACAAAGAGAGGAAGATGAAAAGAACCAAATTAACCCATGGAGAAATCCCAATGGAGACAGTTGCAAAAAAAAGCCTGACCCACAGGTATTTTCCTTTGAAGGGTGGGAAGTATTTTTTGAAATGTTCCTCTTTATTTAGAGACCAATAATCCACATATATGTCTAAGCACATATAACAGTCAAAAACATGTATCTGAAATAGAAGAGCCAAATTTAAGGAGTTGTAGTGTTAAGCAATAACCATAAATCAAAAAGTAAAACATGGCTAGTCATAAGGGCCACAACATACATATCTGTCTCAGGACAGTTACTGGAACTCCTGCCCATTTAGGAGCCCATTTCACCAGTGACAAAGTAGTAAGAATAAACAAGTATCTAAAGCTCAGGTACTGTTAGCACACTAAACATGGTTTTGGCTGCAAATCCCCATCTCGAGAGTGCTAGGGCCTTGCATCCAAAAGTGTGAATTCCAGGTAATTCCAATTGGCAAGGGGATGCTCTGGGGTGACAGCACTGCTTCTTTATCATAACTTGGATTTCTTGTGTTAGGTACTTTGTTGCTTGAACTCCCTGAATTAATGGAGTTTCATAATTGCATAATTTCTTTCTTTGTTTCCCACATAACAAAGAATTGTTGTTCAGAACCGATTCTGAATGATTCACACACCACCTATGCATTCTCATTCATCAAAAGCACATAAAAACCCATTATAAAGTTAGAAATGTTCTTAGTACAGGGTTTCAACAGTCTGTGATAGACAGTGCTAGAGAACATAAATTTAATTACAAGGATTAAAAGCAACAAACAGCAACACTGTCCCTTTCCCCAACACCACAACCAGCGACACACAGCAGTCCCCCAATTTTCCTGTATCTAGTCACAAGCAATCATAAGCTTGTGAAGAACTAGCTCAAGCAGTTTTAAAATTTAAAGTTTGCTCTCCTCCATTTAATTCTACTGAAGGTTATTGTTTCACACACACCCATCTCTTTGCTTTTACCTATCTGAATTGTCTGAATTACCTAAATTAAGTTGTCGGACTCTGTGCTGTAGTGGCTAACACATATGTACCCATTTTATTTCACTGACTGTGAAGAAAGCAATCTCTGAGAGAGCTGTAACTTCTTTAACCAGAGAGCTAAATTTACTACTACTTGTCTTATAATGCCTCAAGTGACACAGAAGCCCGTAAGTGAATAAGCTGTGACCAGGCTATTAAGGAGCAAATAATACCTCTACAAAGATGTGCCTTCCACAGATGTAGCATTTTCTGGCTCAAGAACACGACAACATGTCAGTTAACTTTTGTCCAGACCTGAAGATATGTTCTCTTCAAGAAGTGAGATGCAATCACAGAAGCAACCAGAAACTGATGTGGAAACAGCAAGTTCACAGAATATATTTTCTGAGAACATTATCCTGTAGCTTTATTACACAAGCTATGTGTGCTACCCAGAAATTCATTTAGAGACAGAAAATCAGCCTGAGAAGTGAGACTGCACACTGGGAGCAAAGGTGAAGAGAGAAATTTGGGTTCTTAGGTTTGCCATTTGCCTTAATAAGTACTTCATGATGCTGAGATCACTCTTAGTGTATATTAAATAATTCATAGCATCACAACTTGCATACATGTAATATTATATACTGGCTTTCAGGAACTGCATTACCTAGAAAATGACTTCTATTTTTGTTCACAAAGTATATGTTTGTCTTTGATGATGTGCTAGAGGGGGCTCATTAAATTACTAATGTAACTATTAAATTACCAATTTTGAGGGATCAATTCAAAGCACATTAAGATAAGCATAAATCCAAAGTAAACCAAGTGTCTCTTCACTTCAATGACCCTCCTGTCAGGCACTGAATGCTGAAATCTCTTGTTTCTGACAGCATTAACCCTTTCTTTGTATGACCCTCCCTGCCAAAACACTGAAGTATTTATTCCTAAAGCTCACAAAATGTTCTGTTTGGTAGTACATAATGATGGGGGGGAGCTCTTGGTTTGCGTTTACTTTGAGAGCCCCAGGGGAGAGATTGCTCCCTAAGCTTCCTGACAAGATGCTTATTTTTATTCCCATTGTCGCTATGTTTTCCCATGAACAAATATTTATACTTCAGAGGAAATGTTTCAGTAACATGTATCAGGCAGGATAAACAATGTGTTCACTTCCCTTCCCTTTATTACGAGAAAGCAATTTTGCTTACATGAGAAAGAAAATAAATAGATCCCCTGGAGATGCCTGGGAAGGGGCTCATTCTTGCAGGGAACCTGTCTTGAGAATATTTCAGCATGTCACTGTGTTAGATGACCTGTACAGGTTCCATTTGTAATTGCAAGAAATGAATACATCAGAGACCTCTTGTTTCCTTTGTTCAGAGAAACAGACCATTCTTGTACAATCCTGTTTTAATTAAGATATTTTCCCTTCTGACAAATTTTAGACATGTTATGTTCATATCTGCATTATTATCATGTACATTTAATATACATGGGAAGATATAAAACCACCTTTTGCTAATACTTCTGAACATGTAACAGACTGGGAAGGGCAATAAGTGAAAACAACATAATTTCATTGACTACTCAAAAATTTGAGCAGGGGGCTGGACTATATGACCTCCTGAGGTTCCTTACAACCTGAATTTTCCCGTGATCCTAAATTCGGGTGATGTATTTGGTTTTATGAACTCACATCCTTACTGTATAAACCAGTGAAGATCTGTGCATGGGGCTTGGCAAAAGTTTTATTAATATGCACCTGTCTTCATGCTGGCAACAGCTCCACCTCTTCCCTAGGCTGCACAGAGCAGGAACAGAGAAAGCTGTCTCATTGCATAAAAGAGTACCTGCATATTTGTGGTACAAACTCTTTCTTCATCCCAAGATCTCACTCATTTCCTACATCTGCAGTTAGTCTGTGTAACTATTCACTCTGGAATATTAGACTTGGCAGCTTCCGTTTCTTTGATGCTTTGAAGAAAAGCTTGATATTGGGTCAAAAGCTATCATGTGCAGAAGCCCGCCCATTACCCTAACAGATCCTTTATACGTTTGTTTTTATCTACTGGAATATCAGAACAAAGCTGACTAATCCTGTAAGTGGAAGGATTAATTCCAGGACTTTTCAGTTAACACTTCCAGTATAAGGTTCTCCAAATAACAGATTCTATAACTCTAAAATACCTAACCAAAAGTTAACGGACAGAACAGCAGTGATGACAAGCAACAGTAAGTGAAATGAATCAGTTTTCCTTCCTTTTTTTTTTTATTTAAATTTCTCTCTGGGGAATACCTACCTCACACGAGAAAGAAATGTTCATATCCATTTTTAACAGCTTGATCAAAAGCAGAATTCCATTAAAGATATTTCATGTCTTTCTCTTACTGTGGTTCTCCTGAAGGAAAAAGGAAAAATAAAAAAGAATAAAACTTACTAATTTCAACCTAATATTACAACACATATCTTATGATCCATTTTATACTGTAAAACAGGCCAGTTTGGTCAACAAAACAGTCTTTCAAAGTTTCACACAGGTAAATTGAATATCTGCATTCAAATACTAACCCTTCACTCCAATGCACTGAAAAAATCATGGGTTTATAGACAAGCTTTTGAGCATAACTGGAAATTGACATCTCTGTGAAATGAAAATTATTCAAGAACAAGTTTTATCTGGATTTAGATTACAAAAAAATAAGTAATAAAATCACATTACATATCAGAACCAAATACTGCTGTACCACAGTTAACCAGCTCCTTATAGGTCAGCTAACAGACTCCGAGGAGGGTTTTTTTGCCTACCTTCAAGAAGGTGATAAGACTCTAAAATATGAGCTGACAGCCTGAGACTTCTGTGTTACTTCCACCTTTTGTCCCAAATGAAACTATAGAAATACTTTGTTGGGTTTGGTAAACGCCTGCATAATTGTGGCTTGGTTCCCATCCAGGAGCAAGGCTGAGGTTTTCCAAGCACCTAAGGTGGGAGCAACATTGATTTCACCTGGGATGCTGCCCTAAAAGCAATGCTCAATGAGACAAGTAGCTGTCAGAGGTTTCATACCAGCTTGAAAAGCAGCCATGAAATGCAGATTTTTCAGCTGAAGAGACAAGCAGCCTGCTTAGCTTTTCTAGGCATTTCTCACTCCTTTTAGCAACATTTCAGAGTTGAATTTAGGACTAAATTTAGTTTCTCACAGAAATTCCCTCCTTCTGTAGGTACACAGTGAGGGTGAACATACAAAATGAAGTAACACCTCATTCCACCTTTGTGAAATAGGCAAGCCACTGGAATTGACACTGGAGCTAGAGGCATGATCTTTACATCCATCTAGAAGTACTTTCCTTCCCTAGAAGCATCTTTGTTACTTATCCATAAGTATTTTAGAGGCAAAGATCATATCCGTCTTCCTTAACTGCCACACTTCATGCAGCTATGACTGTTGAGTATCTTCTCACCATCTTTTCTATTGTCTTCACCCTGACTTTCTCCAAGGCTGGCCCTTAGAGTCTCCACATGTAGCTCCCTTTATGAGCCCTACAAATAACAGCCTTATCCCACAATGACACAAAGCTCCAAATAATGAATTAAATAGTGACATTAGTACACACAGGGCTCTCAAGCTGTTTAAATACCTATTTATGTCATTCTGTGCCATTCATAACTGTTCATTTGTTTCCTCAGTACTGACGACAGATTAGAAGTTATGTGCAGCTTCTTTCAGAACATCCCTTATTAAAAAAAAAAGGGTTCTGGTTTATCTGATTATATTTCTCTGTTTTTATTTCACTGACATCTCATACATTTCAACCAGCCTTTCTCTGCTTTACCCGTGTTAAAAATCCACAGGCATAGCCTCCACAGGTACATCAAGATCCTTCTCACTCTCAAAAGAGACACAGCTCATTCAGAATTCTTTTTCAGAAATCATTAATTATTTACATTATCATTCTATTAAAGGCCACATTGAGACTCTCCTGCTTGCTGAAAGATTTTTTTAATAGTTACGCTGTAAAGTCAGACCAGTTGTTTGAAGACTGTAAACAGATAGAAATGTAGTTAAACCTGATTTTCACCATTACTAAAGCACAAGGCTAAAAGCTTCACTTCACAGAAAGAAAGTTTTGGCCCCCATCCCCTGCCCCCCAATCTTACTTCCGCTTTAACCATTTTTTCATTTTCACCATTACTAAAGCATAAACCTAAAAGCTCCACTTCACAGAAAGTAAGTTACTGGCCCCATCCCCCTGCCCCCATCTCACTTCCGCTTTCTGGTTTTGAAGATAGGACCACAAAAGAAAGGTTCTAATTTAGCATTGTGCTGCCTGATTACAACTCCAAATTGCAAACACCTTCCCTACAATTCTAGTGGAGGCAGATCTATTTCTCTGGTGATCATCTGCACTCAGGAGAACAGAGCAGCCAAACCTTTCATGCAGTTTCCTTATCTGAGTCTTGAAGACCTCACAGGTGGAAAGAAAGCTGGCTTTAGGCGACTCTTACCCTGCATGCCTGCGCTAGAGAGCATCATTTCTGGCCGTGGCAGTGCAATTCCTTTTCTCCCATCCACTCCTCACCCAGGTAGGCATTACCTGAACTAACGATCACAACAGCAAGCACACCATGGTGCTGACTGCAGGACATGCAGTAAGGTCACCATAAACTGGGGGAAACTAAAGCCAGCTGGGACAAAGAGTAATTCAGTGAGGGATGTACTTGTATGGTCTAATTCTCCAAGGTGGGGAACTTCCTTTAAACAGGTGGGAAGGGGAGGAGCAGGTGGTTGTTGCTGCAGGTGATACAATCGCAGCGCAAAGCAGGCCCAGAAGGAATGCAGGCAGGACCATGTGGAACACTGGGCTCCCTGGATGGCTCCTCAGGGCCAAAACATAACCGGTCATGTGTGATCTAGGAGCCTCTTCTGCTGTGGACAAGTCACTCCTCTAACACAACAACCCTAGAGAAAACTCAAGGAAAACTGGGCAATTTTCTCCTCAAATCCACCCCAGCTTCACCTTTGGGTTGTTCAGTAGCTTAAGTTGATCCGGACTTTTTTTTCCCCTCCACCACTTTTTTTGTTTGCTTGTTTTTAAAGTTTTATTACCAAACTAACAATATTGCAGAATTTTATCCTCTCAACCTACTTAAGAGCTTCCCTTCACTAGTCTATCACCTCTACATACTGGTTTCGTGTCTCTGTAACATCATGTATTTTATACGCCTGCCCAAAATCTCTTCAACAAACTTTGAGGGGAAGAAAAGTAACTACTTATAAGCATGATGTTTCTGCTTTGTTTAATATGATCTTACATCAAACTTTTTCCTTTAAAAGTTCAAATACTGGAAAAAGTTCAAGTAAAAGAAAGAGATGAACCTTAGTGCACTGTTGTAATGTTTACCATGACACACCTCACTTACTGTGCATTACATGGTTGAACAGACAGTAGACATTTTAATTCCCATTGATACCCAAACCAACATTTCCACTCAACATGTTTTGAGATGTTCCACAATCCATAGTAAATGCAAGCATTTTGCCCTTCCTACTTCAGTTTAGATAAGTGTGCTTTTTCTGGGGTCAGGGAGACAAATGAATTTTTTCCTATATTGATTACATAGACAAAAGTAATTGATGACATACGATATAAATACTTTTATTTAATCAAGTACAAACAACAGCATTTGGTGAGAAGTTGACAATCAGGTTCTAAAAGAAGATGGGATACTATGACTGCCACTAACCCTACCTTAGCACCCACGATGACTCAGTTAAACAGCTGCTAAACAGAAGTTAGGTACTAAATGTATGTACTACATTTATGTATTAAAGCTCTAATTTTCCTACGCTCCCCAAGTAGCAAAGAGTTGTGCCCTTTTCTCGTTCCTCTTTTCTGTGAGTTGCAAAAGAGTTTGGCAGGGTACAGCCCACTGCTTCTCCCCCAGAAGTCCTCAAAAACTGTGAGGAACTGAAGGAGCTCACATCCTCCTGTTAGTCTTTTTGGAAACATGTCCTCCTTCATAACCAGCTCCTCTTGTATCCAGTTCTCTACATGCACTGCACTCTGTACCCATTGCAAGTTTCATTCATGCAATGCAGAGACCCATTAATAATTTAAGATTAAAAAGGAACCTAAGGGCAGGAATATTCCATTTTTGCTCATGCAATAGATGTTACTTTGCTAGTATGTCAACTCCAGTTATCTTTGTGCATGCTACATTAATTCAGTAATTTGCTTTTCGAAAGCACCTGGTGAATCTATATGAGATGAAAGTTTAATTTTTATGGCAAACGCGACAGCTCAATATCCAGAAATACAAACAGATTTTAGTTTTGTCCATCAAGTTTCCAAAAAGAGGGGGTAGCCAGAATAAATCGTATTAAGGAAGCCCTCTGCATGAACAAGTAAAAGTCACATCAGGTGTAGCGGTAAATACCCCAGCACACTATTTACACCGTGCTCAACCGGAGAAACAAAAAGTACTTCAAACAGCTCGATATTTAACTATAGCTCGGTATTTAATAGCTCGATAGCGGCGCAGCGGGACCGCTCGCACACCCCAGGCAGCTGTCAGCGTTTTTAGCCCTACCGGCGAAGGGGACGGGATGCCGGGCCGGGCAGGTGCCGGGTCTCCCGCCTTCAGGGCCGGGGGTTCCTGTCAGGATCTGCCCTGGGAGAGGGCCGGCAGGGGAGGGCCGCCCCTTCCCCCGCAGCGACCGCCAGCCCCCGGCAGCTCCACGGCCCCGCTGGGTCACCCGCGTCCCGCAGAGCCTGGGGCAGCGCCTGACGACAGCGACAGCAGCAGCGGCGGCGGCGGCGCCTCTCTCCCTCCCTCCTTCCCTCCCTCCCTGCCCGCGACCGGGGCCGAGCGTCTCACCTGAGCGCGGAGCGGGACCTGCCTGGGACCGGGTGGAAGTGCCAGCCGCCGCCTGCCTCCTCAGCGGTGCGGTGTTATGCGGTGCGGTGTGGCCCGCCCTGCCCTGCCCTGCCCTGCCCTGCCGGGCCCGGCCGGCGGGGAGCGGAGCAGCCGGCGCGCCCCAGCCACCCAACCAGCCGCCCCGGGGCGGGCTGCGCCGGGCCGTCACGTGAGCGCGCTCCAGCACGCGGTGCCGCTACGGCCGTTACAGCGCGCTCGGCGGCGGGAAGGGGTGGGGCCGCGCTGTGTGGGGCCGCGCGCCGCCCCTGAGGTGAGAGGTGCGAGGGCTCCCGCCGCCCCGGGACACGGGTATCGCTGTCGCACCCCACGGGGGCTCTTGGCCCGCCGGGGAGGCCGGCAACGGCGCGCCGCCCTTCCAGCCCTCGGGAGAAGCCATTTCCAGGAATTGAGGGGCTGCTGCGGCAGGAAATCCTGCGGCGCCCTGTGAGGGGAGCGGCCGCGCTGACGGCGCCGAGCCCTGGCCTCCCCCGCAGCGAGGAGGTCCTCTGGACCCCTCAGCGGTTTTGCTGTACTTTAGATTGGGACTACAGTATGACCGGCGAGGACACCCCGGCTCTGTGTAAGCACACCTGTGATGAGACGTCGAATTCAACTGCGGGATCGGGGTCTGTGTGCTTTAGTGGGGCACGTGTACTCCTGCGTTGAACATTTCTTGTCTGCTGAGTAAGTTTCTCTGCACTGTTCACCTCAGTTTCCCCACAAAGAATTTGCATGTTAAATCGTAGCTAAAAGGCAACATCACGCCTGATTTCCTGCCAGGATGCTTCCCAATTACACTGTCCTCAGGGTGTCTGACCTTTCTATCAGTAATACACCAACAGCACTTTTTAAAGAGAACAATACTGGGAAGTCATAACTTATCCACTGCTGTACAGTATTTGAAAGGGTTGTAGAGCATATTGCTGAAATGCTTAGGTAAAGTTTGGGGAATGGCCCTATAGCCTGGTATTAAAGGAATTCCCCGCTTACTCGGTGTCTTATACTTGATTTTCCACTCTGGGCCTTTCTGTTTGTGGGTTTCAGGGGAATTTGGAGGACTGTGGAGATGAAGTACTCAGCAGTGATGTTTAGTGTTGGTTATGGAGGGTTTCTGATAGCATAGCTCTTCCGGGCTAATGAAAAAGTGATACAGGGTCTACAAACAGCAGGAGCTGACAGTATCACAGGTAGAGGCAGGCTGAGCTTGGTGTCAAAATGCTCTCCTGTTTGTATGGCAGAGGTAAGATATTGTTCTGTTTAGAACTAATGAATCTAGCCCCCCAGATCATGAAAACCAGAACAAAAGTAGGGTTCCTTGAATTTGCTTTCTTTTTTTCCTGTACTTTATCTTCCATGTGCTTTCCTGTGGAGTCATGAAGGCCTGAAACTTAGCTGCTGTATACCATATCAATACCACTGTATACACGCATACTGTATCAATACATGCTGTATGAACATGCTGATTGCAGGGTGAATTAGCTCCTGTGGAACTCCGTGGTGCTGTGGATAGACTGCCTTCAGCATGTATATCATCACTTTAGAGTACTGTCAAGCACTGGCATACCCTGTGCTTTAACATTTTCAAAGAAATGTGGGAGGATAACCACAGGATTCCAGGAGCTGGGCCTTTAAAATAAATGACACTTGCTATTGTAAGCCCCTCATTAAGGAAACAAAAAGAGAAGGTGTAAACAACTTGGCTAAATTTTAAGAGTTTGAATAAAACCTGAAAGAGAATAACCTTTGTTGCATGTGTGGTAACAAGGGCAAAGAAAGGCTGCTGGGTTGTAGATATTCGCTAGGAATGGAGGGATTGTTTTGTTTGGGAAGAGTTTATTCAGAGTTCTGGTAACTTGTATTTAGAGCCCCCAGTGAGGAGTCCTCCACAGTGCTTCCACAGCATTTGCGTGCAGAAGTGCATAGCTGTGCAATTTCAATTAGTACAAACAAACTAAATTCCTATAACTTTTTCTGGAAACCCACTATCATTTGCAAGGTGATTGGAGCAGACAGCTTAGCTCACAAGGTTATCATCTGCGTCTGTTCAGAAGATGGCCTCAAACCTTGTATTGGCTAACATTTTCAGCTCTGCTAAGCAAACCCACGTGAGATAAAAGTCAATCCATGCAACAGGTTCTAGGTTCTACAGTTTGCTTTAAATCAGCTCCGTTCTGTGAACAGTGAATGACTTGCTGCTTTTTCACGTATTTCCTTTAGCACTTCAAAATAAATTTAGGTTGTGTGAAAGGTTCCTGACAGTTTTGGAAATTGAACTCCCGAGTTTTATCCAAGACTGGGTCCAGCACAAGCTAGCTTCTCAGTGCTACCAGGGAGGAAACTCTGCTAGGCTGGGGATAATCCATTCACTTACCTACTGATGCCAGTGAAGGTAGGATCTCCTGTTTCTTCACTGCCATGTAGTTACTGGGTCTAGGATATTTTTGTTACATTAAAACTACGCTTGCGATACAAAGGCTGCATGCTTAATTCAAAAGAAGAAAGTATGTAGTAAGTCATCTGCTTTTTAAAGTATGATTATTCTGTTTCACCCTTTAATTAGTTAGGCAGCAGTATGGACAGCTAATGGTCTGTACAGCACGTTTGCTCTGTTTTCACCAACTTTGATTTATTTTCTTTATTGATTATTGCAAACAAATTCATGTATGCTTTTAAGATGCAGCTTCTTTTTGTGCAAAATTGCAGGTGCTGAAGCTATAAGCAGAGTGTGATATTATCCTTCAAAGTTCACATGGAACAGATGAGGAGAAGCTGTGGAAATCCTAGGCTTCCAGGAATGGATGCCAAAGCATTTTATTAAATTTGCTGTTAAGAGTAATTTTGGCTGACAGTTATGTAACTTTTATGACAGGGTCTCTTGAAACCGGTCACAGGACAGACTGATACCAGTCCTGATGTCAAGACTGTGATTACATTGCTCCCCATTCACAGAAGATACTGTGGTGACCAAAGTATTTATGGTTGTGAGTCTTTTCATTGCTGCACCATTGTAGATGAACTGCAGTTACGTTATTCTGACTACAGAAGCTCCAGATGACTCACGTCTTCCATTATACATCCGAGTTCTTAAAGGAAAATAGATTTGGGAGAGGTTTTTGTTCTGGAGAGAAGTGATACAAAATCTGTTCTGTGATGGTTGCTGTATTTGTCCTCTCCAGCACTCACTAAACATAGGATGGAGCTAGACTGCCTGAACTTTCTGAAAGTCCTAACACCTGTTTTCAAACAGTGCTTGGAAGCATTAGGTCACACTGGCAGTTATAGAGTGTAAACCTTTGTGCTGTGGTAGAATGGGGAGTGTTCATGCACCCAGTTCAGCAAAGTGAGCTGTGGTGACAAGGGAGGTCATATGGGAGGTGGTGATGAGCAGATTGGTAATGTCCCTGGCCTTTCCAGCTGGGCCTGGGAGCCAATGGCTCATGACACTACAATTTATTGAGATGTTTCTAGTATTTTAACCTCTGTTGTCACAAATAGATGCATTTAATATTTTACTCTCCATGGTCTTAGGGTTATGGCTGTGGTTGCTGTAGCCCTCTACTGCCATGTTGGTCAGGAACAGACTTCAGATAGTGGCATTGCATCGTTGAGTATTCTCTGACTCTGCCCTCAGCCTCCAGCAGGCTGTCACCAGCTCTGGCTTACATTCCTGTTCCCTGTCATTTGGTGTAAGAGCAGGTGAAACTTCTGCTCTCCATATCTCTGTGTGGCAAAGACTGTGCTGTCCTTGTGGCTGCTTCTTTGTGCAAGAGACATCAGAATCACAGTGATTTAGCTACTGAGGGCTTTCAGAGCCTTTCTTAGAAGGCCTTATTATGGCTTTCAGCTGTTTTACTTCTTTTCTATGAGATTTTGCCAAGTCCACACCTAAAACACTATATATAGTTCAGTGGAAGTTGTGAGCAGAGCAAAAGCTGAATAAAACGTCAGAAGGCACGCTATAACCTTTTGCTGAAGGTTTACGTCATCTTTATAGGCTGTTATAAACCTAATAGTCTAGCCACTGAAACAATCACTGCTATGAATCACTTTGTGTTCATACTAGACAAATCCACGTAAGACTGACGGAGATTTGTCTGCGTAAAGACACTGGCTTAGGAACTACATGAGAAAGAAAGGATTTCACTGGCAGATTGTTGTAACAGTGAAATATTTTAGCGTGAGCAGAAATACCAGTTAGGTTGTGGAAATGCTAAATCTATAATATACAAAAGTCATGTAGAGGGAATCCATTTCTAATTTTGGCAAACCTACCTGAATGTCCCATTGCTTTGGGGCTCAGAAATAGCAGGAGTGAAATGACAGCAGAATTCCTGAGGTCTAGTGGTTCTAACAAAATTTTGTTAACTCTGCTTTGACGGACAGTTTCTGTTTATCCAGCATAATTCAAAATGATGTCCTCATACAGCTCCTTCTTTTTAAATAAAAAACCAGGTTGGATAAACCTATGCAGAATACACTCCAAAGAACATGGGAAAGAGGAATACTGCTGTGGAAAGAGGACAGAGAAGACACCTTTTTGCTCTTTAATTTCCACAATTTCATTAAACATTGTGAATACATTTAGCCACACCCATCTATTATTTTGGAAAGCACAAAATTCAGCCAGGAAAGCTCATATGATTTTATAATTAAACAAAATTGATCCAGGCAAAAAAGTATCATCAAATGTTAAACTGTCTGAAGCTTATCCATCTTTGTGTTCAGATGTAAAACAGGCAGAGCAAGAACTGACCAAAAATTCCTATCCTATCCTTTTTATACACTGTAACTACAGGACACAGGGATGGATTTACTATGAGAAAGGAGAAGGGACTAAGTCCCTCCATTTGTGTGGGACTGTGTGTGCCTGCAACATTTGATAGAAGGATTGTGTCCATATAGTCTTCCTCTGCCTAGCCTGAGTTGCTGAATTTAATCCCTCCTTGAAACCAAGGTGGATTGCAATAATGCATAGTGTGTGTGGTTGTTTGTCAATACACAGGATTTGCACTCATGTAGCTGCATTCCTAGCAAATCCTCTGTTTAACAAGCCAAGGCCTGTGATACCACCTGGACTTAGTTCTCAGCAACCTTTCACCATAACCTTTCACCATGCAGCAGATGTGAAACGCTACCGGACTAGAACAGCACAGAATTTCTCTGCTTTGGAAAGCATAAGTGATCAGAGTTAAATAATGGAGAGCAGGCCCATAGTGAATTAAATGCTGGCTAGCTGAAAATCAAATTACTTGTTTGCTGGCACAAATTCTTCTGGTGACCATCAGTTTCCAAGAAAAAGATACAATTTTATTGCTCTTCCTAAATTTAGCACAATTCAAATGTCAGATTGTTTTTGTGCCTTCATTCCTGATTTTGAAGTCTGGGGCCAGTGAGGAAGATGAGAATGAGCATACTACCTCCAACTCTTATCATCTAGGACCAAACTCCTCTTAAGCATCATTCTCACATAAGCATGATTTTTGTAGTGAGTGTATACATCAGTTAAAATTCTGGTTGCTGTAAAAGAACTCTAGAACACATACTGGAGCTACCATGTTTCTTCCCTCTCACTCCCCATTTATCCTATTCATAAGTTAGAACAAGCAATTAAGGTATTAAAATGTGACTTTGTTTCTATCCTCACAAATGCTGTTTACAGCACCAAAGGCCTTTGGCCAAAACAAGCCAGTCTGTATAATTACAGGAAAAATAGCACCTTATGATATCTCTGTTTATGATGTGCATGCAAAAATGGATAACCACATATCTGAAAGGGCAACACTGGCATTTTTGATAGTTCTCAAACTGGTGCAATATATTACTGTAATTACGTTTAGTTGTTGAGTGTTTTAACCTATGTAAACATCCTTTTCCAGACCTGGTAACAGGCTAGCATACATAAAAGGAAATTTAACTATAAACAGTATTTCTTCATGCTGTTTAATCTACTTACTCTCTGTTTTCACTTCTTTGTTCTGTCTCCCATTTATCAGCTAAAATAAAATATAGGTGTTTATATAAAATTTTTTAGCAAAAGTTTTGGCTTTTAAATAGTCCTAAAATCAAACCTCAAGTTTAGGTACTACCTTCTGCCATGGGCTGTCAGTATTGAGGTTCCTCAGAAGCCAGAGCCAACACAGCACAAAGCTGCGAAAGCAGAGGACCTGACTGTCAAGTAGGTCTTTTCCTTTGCTGCATGTGAATCAGAATCCCTAATGTGCCCTTAGCTTATGAGACTCTAACAGAAGCGTTTGGTTGATAATTCACCTTGCAGTGTGTCACCAGGCTATGACCAGTGAAGACCAGAGTTGTCTCGCTATAAATAAGAAATCTCTGCTACAATGGCAGTTTCATGAAACAGACCTTGGGTCTGGATTCAGATTTTGACCTCTTTGTTCTAGCAAGATGTTGGATCAGATTAATGTCTCCAAATGGTCTGGATTTTAATTGTTTGTGGAGCTGGAGAGCAAAGGAGGATCAAGAAAGAAGGTTATGGTTCTTGTATTACCTCTCCATTTGAAGATTGTAGTATTCTGCATGAGAAAACTTCCACATTTTCTCTGAGCATTTTCCAACAGGAGAGATATTGAAAAGATGCCAGATACATTTTAATGAGCCCATTAAAAATATAAGAATATTTGAGAATATGCAGAAAAAGAAAGGGGAAAGTGAGTTACTTTCAAATTTTCAGATTTACATTTCGATGGAAATAATTAAGTAAATAAAGCCAAACTAGTATTGCATCTGCGACAAACTTCACTTGAGCTGAAGGTTTATATGTCTTGATAGCCATAGAAAAGTTGTTTTCTGACTACATAACTAGCTCCTGTATACATTCATACTGTACTTGTAGATTAAAAAAGAAAAGACATGAAGATATTTTTAGTACAGATAGAAGATTTTGGCAACTTCCTGCTTCTCATTACCAAGTACTTACTGTTTTCAGAATGAGTGCATATGCCACTAAGCTCAAGAAAGTTTTCCATTGTCCTTAATGAGATCAATCACTGTCAAAGCTCCATCAGTGTTTTTAGATATTGATTGCTACTCTACTAGAACTTTCAGGAAACACCAGAGTGTTTGAAGAATCATACTTTGAAATATTCTGGGAAATGTACGGACCAGTTGACATAGGCAGTGTTGTTAATTGTTATTTGACTACCAGCTCTTAGGCAGGTGCACTGAAGTAAACTTTAAACAGTTTGTAAAGAGTTAGTATACGTGCTCATAAGTACTTAATAGTGTCATTCAGCCATTACAATTATAACTTTTGATAACACTTTTTTGTCCATGTAATGTTTAAAATATATATTAATCATTCACTGAAGTTTTGAGTATTATGTTTGTATTTCTGTATAGTTCAGAAACTATGAACTGTTTTGGTTGTCTTTTAAAGATTCTATAATTTTAGTGATAAATTTCTGATACATTTTTGTCCCTTCAATTATAGTCTGTTATGAAGAAAAACAGCTATAATTTCTCTTGTTCCTTGTCCACTAGACCTCCAAGCGCAAGTGTTGCCATTTGCCTGACATACACAGTTCAGAAATATTTGCTAAAGTCTTACCAACCTGAGTTTTGAAAGCTTCTTGGCCACTTCTCAAAAAAATTCTAGACAGTATTTCCATGTTTTGAAAATGCAGAAGAACATTTACAATGTGACTCACTATTTGCACGCTGGAACTGGTCAGTGGTTGGGGTTAGCACAATCCACTAGCACACAAAAGGATCAATTGATGCTTGTGTCTCTCAACACAAGTATGCACCGTTTAATTCAGTTTGGACTGTGCACAAACCCACTAGCAATACACAGAAGACACAGGGCAAACTGAAGACTTAAATCTGGCCACAAATTCTGAAACAGTAAAATAATCTAAAAGAAGAGTCCTACCAGTTTAGATGGCAGCAACTAGAATTGCTAAGAGAAGTTGTTAACAGTTATCTGCATAAACCTTAGTTATTCCCAATTTCCCTAAATAAATATTCTGAGACACAAGGCTAGAGGGGTTCTAAGGCTGTCAGTGAATCTTCAATAAACAGTCAGACTACCAGCTTCAGGGATGAAGGCCTGGCAATCCTGATGCTAAAATCACCAGCCGAGCCTACTGGGCATCAAGATTCACTTCTATTGAAAAGGATTTGAACTTGCAGTGATTTGAAAGTTCAATGACATGCACTTTGCCTACCTAGTACAGATAAGGAGCACTTCTATGGGGTCTTATTTTGAGACTACTCATCAGCAGGTCTTAGACCATGTTACTGGTAGCAAATCAGTTAGAAGGACCTACCCTATCAAGTAAGTCATAGATAGGAAATCAATCTCAGTAGTTCTGACTACAGAAAGTTTCCTTCCTTTCCACCCCGGAATCTATTTTGGCTCTTTGAAAGATAATGTGGCAATCTGTCCTGTCATCTGTTCTATCACATCACTTGTACTGTTACATATTGTGGCTCCCGAGAACAGAAAATACAGTGGAAAAACTTGACAAAATCCGTAGTTAAAAGCCAGGTTATTTTTAAATTCTGGGTTTATTTTGTGGAAAATATAATACTTTTTCGCTTCTTAGTTGATCTCTGAGTTGATCTCAGTTGATCTCTGAGGTAAAAAAAAGCTGTAGCCTCAGTTTGGCTCAGTTCAGATTGGCTTTCTGAATTATTTCGCAAGGCCAGTTGTATTTTGGTATTAATCTGGGCCATTAGAAAGAGAACTAAGAAGTAGTTTATGATTGGCCAGTGTAAAATTGATTAGTAAAGCATACGCATTCATCTGAAAACATTTTAGTTCTTAGGCTGTACTTCTGAGCTTTCAAGCACTCTTGTTAATTATTCATTGATAATTGATCCTGCTGGGAATGAAAAGCAGAGAACACTGCTAACTGGATAGTAAGAATAATATGGATTCATATCTATTTTTTAGGGGCAGAATGAGGCAATGAAAGTGAAAAAGCCCATGGCATGAATTGGTAGAAAACTGAGAAGTCCTGCAGCATGTGCGTTTTTTGTCTGGAATGAGTATCTTTGATAAACTCAGTGTCATCAGTAGTTGCTGTATCACACACCTGGAGAACAGAGCTGTCATTTTTGCAACTAGAAAGGTACCCAGAAAGGAAGTAAGTGAGCACTTTTGTGGATCTGCCAGGTCACCTTGTCTAGTTTATGTCTCTCTCTTGAATTACAAATAGTTCTGCATTTTCTGGGGGTTGAATAGTGTCTGCACCGTCACCAAAATTTTCCCCACAGTTGGGATATTTATTGGCTGAAATTGGCTAAATATTAGGATGGGACCGGGTGTGTGCATATAAAAAAAGTATCATGCCATAAGAATAATTGTTTTTTAAGGGGTTCTTTTCTTACTAGCCTGGTTTCCTGTAAAATATGCTGTGTCTTCTCCTCTGTGGAATGGATTTGGGCTTATAAGCTAAAGCCCATTTTTTGTATAATGCAGCAGCAGCCTGCCAAATAGTTTAGGTATCAATAAGGGGATTGCCATAGGCTTAAATTGCCCTTAGCTCAAATGCTGTCCTGGGCCCATGTGGTTACACTAGGTTTGGTTTTGGGGCAGGGTAGGGTTCCTGGGTATGTGTGGTGCTGCTCTCCTGTCCATGTTCTGTGGGAATACGCCCATTCATATGGCTAAAAGCCATTTATGCTGGTGCACAATTACAGGCATTGTCTCAGCCCTAACAGATTTAGCAGGACAGCCTCCTTAAGGAAAGATTTACCAATATAAATAAATTAAATACATTGAGTTTGTAAGAATTCATACCCAGACTTTACAAGTGAGGTGTAATAAAGTTACTGTGGGTTGAAGGTAAAATAAGGTGTATAATTAGCAAGGACTTTGCTGTTTAGCAATGTCTGCATGTATGGAACATTTCAGTTCAGTTCATTTTAAGTTCTGTACTTACTTTGCTGCCTCACTGTTCCTTTTCTCCCTACCTGCAAATCATAGGGTGACTGCTCGAAGAACATCATGTATCTCAGAGTGTGCGGGTGAATGGAAGGTTAAACATTTTGACTGACGTTCAGGTGAGTCTTATGCAAGCAACCCCAGTGATACTGTACACAGTCAAAAAGTTGACAGTCACGGGGAGAAGAAAAGGGAGGGAGGAGGTGAAGAGGAAGCTTTTAAATATGTCTTCCAATTTTGCATTAGAAAAAAAAAAGAGCTGGGCTTTGATTCTTGCTGCAGCTGGGTCCATAGCAGGTATGAGGATGTGCTGAGTGCTTGCCTAAGTGTTCAGGAACGCAAGGGAAAGGGCTGGAACACAGAATTCCTCTGTTCACACTCTTCCCGAGGTGGCAGGCAGATGGGGAGAGCTGGGACCTTGGCTGTATCCTGTGAAATAGTGACTGTTCCCTCGCATGCATGGTCAATAAAGTCCTGATAAATTTCCTTTATGCATTTTGTACTTGTGTAGCAAAGCAAGAGAACTTAACAAGAAGGAAAATCTGGTCCTTTTTCTGCAGAAAGATGCTTAAATGTGTCAAAGATTTTGATGTTCATAAATACACAATATAGCCAATGTTTAGATAATCCAAAGATGATGCTAAGGTGATTTAGAGATTCTTTTCAGCGTGGAGCTCAGGGTAGTTCTAGCGATGATAACCACACAGGTATGTGGATACTGTATCATTGTACAGTAACAAAAAGAAACTGGTTTAAACCTTAAGCTGAGGGGCAGAGAATCTCTTTCCATTCTTTTTTCAGTTCCCATTTCACTCAGTGAAGTGCTCTGAGCATATTGATAGTCACTTAATGGTTTGGACAAAGTTCATATTCTTGCCATTATGATTGGAAATCTTTTTTTTTAATTTATTTTGTATATGATGTTCCTGAGAAGCACTTAGTCAATCGCACTTCCAATTAAAAGTTCATCCACAAACTACATTTGCTGGCACACTATCAAGGTTTTCTTGTGGTTCTAGAACATTGGTTTTCCTAAAAGGTCTGGGCTTCACCCAATTTCTGTTCTTTCTGGCTGCTCTTCATGTAAAATTGGAAAGCAAATTTTTGTGGTCTTGTACACCCAAGCTGTATAGGTAAATGCCAGTTTCTGTTATCTTGGAGTTAGTGATATTCAAAGTCTTGAATATCTAGGCTGTTTCATATGATAAAAGAATGTCTGTTAACAGGGGTTAGGAACTGCATGTCTTGTCATTATATAGAAGATACCTAGGTATAAAGTCTTTCTTTTGGACATCTGGGATATATGATGTTTGTGCAACTGGGCAGATACACATTAAAAACAGCATGATAGAGAGGGACAAATCAAGTAGTACTATACAACTAATGTTTAGGAATGCTTACCTGACTGCAAAAAGAATCAGTCTTTCTGAGGTAGAAGAGCTGGTGGAGGGTGTTAATAGAAGGGGCATGGGACACGAAACTTCATGTCTCCATAGCCCTTTGGAGAGATTCAAAGAGTGGTTTAGAATCTGAGGAAAGGTGGGACATAGAGGCAATGAGGCAGCTATGGATGGCAATGCATTCCTAAGCAGTTCTGCAGTACAAGGAATAACAGATAAAAAAAGAAAGGCATATAGACAAAGGGATGTATAATTTGGTAGATTATACCCTTAAAAGTGAAGGATAGCCTGTGCTTCCCTTTGCTTTCTAGCTTGCTACAGCAGGGGGTGTAGCTACCTGAGTACTTTTGCCTTCGCAGCTGACAGTTAGTGAGAGAACAGTCGGGCTCCAAGGTCATTGCGCACCAGACACTGGGGAAGTGTAAATACAGTTTATCTTAGAAAGACATTAAAGACAGCTTGCACCCCTCAGCCTGCCCTGCCCCTCCCCACCCTCCAATAAACCACATACCTTTTTAGCACCATGTACCGTCACAGAGAGAGGTCTTTGATTACATTTTTTATTTAGTTGCCCACAATAACCGGGTGCAGCACAGCAGAAAGCAGATATAAACTAACTAGGGAAATAACATAATCCTCATCTGGATAGGTCTAGTGACTTCTGCTGTAGCTGTTGCTGTATCATGACTCTAAGGCAGCTTTTTGAAAAGTAGACACAGCAAGGGAAAGAGTTTCTTCTAAATACAGAAGCTTCCAGCCACTAATGAAGGTATCTTATGTAGAATTTAATTTAGGATTTCATAGCCATCAGTTTCCTTACAGCTGCCTTGTCCTCTACAGTCATTAGACCACATATGTTTTGCAGATGCTAGCATGGCTTTCAAATGCGTAATGCAAAATGGAAAAAGGACATTTGCCCTTAATGTAAACAGTCTTTCTCCTTGGAATAAAGCACGTTTTCCAATATTTACTGGCTCACTGCCAGTGGCACTCATGCTGCCTTCTTTCTGAAAAGTGTGGAACACCTGTCCTTTGAAAACCCAGTCTTTTCAAGATGTCTCAAATTTGACATCCCAAAATTCAGGTACTCTTCAGAATCCTGGCCATTAACTTTACTCAGCCCAGGTGAACCCACATTGCACCATGGGGAATTTCCTTATCATGAATTTCTTGTTAAGTATTCAGTCTCTCTCAGGCAGAGCTGTTCTTATTGTTCTATTAAAATATAAAATCACATTAGCCAATCCTAAGGCAGTGCTCACGAATCCAAAATGAACATGGCAGTTTGACTCCATAAGCTTGAAATTACATTCCAAATCCAATTTTTCCCAAATGGTACTCTATAAAACAGCATGTAATTTCCTTACTTACACATTTTGTACTTTGTGATCCCAAGCAGAAATAATGTTACCTGGACAGAATAATGAGGAAAGGAACTGTTGCAGTAATAGGTCAGAAAACACTTGTGGTTGTGAAGATTTTTTTTCTCAGTTTTATTAATCTGTATGAAGCTAATTAAATATCTTAGATACACTGGAGAACACACACATGCCTTATACCTTTAGTAGCCTTACCTAGCTCCTCACTTGCTTAATTACTAATACTAAAGTATAACCTTTCAGAATCAGAAAGACCCTGCTTATGCAAAACAGGGAATTAGAGACCAGGAGCAGAATGAGTGATATGCAGTCCTACTCCAATAAAATGTGGTATATGGGATCCATTTGGAACAGGAATGTCAGACTGAGAAGAAGGTAGCTTATAATTTGCTTGAGATGCAGGTCTTGCATCTAATTCTGTTAGGACTTAATATGACCATCTCCTTTCTCTGCCATAGTGAACAGGCCATTTGAAAGAACACCGAATGTGGTCATATAGTTTTCCTACACCACAATGCCTGGCTGTGTGATATAATCACTAATTCCTGGCTGTGATTCTTAGGGTTTATCCTCTATGCCTGGCTCTGCCAGTCTTCATATGTGTACATACATGTTCTTTGTATGCCTGTTTGGAATATCCTGCTGTATTCATTTGTGATTCCACAACATACGCTGTTATGTAGAAAGAGACACACCATAAGATCACAACTATATTAAGCCTTTAAGGGAAACAATACAGAAAGACATAGGTCAGTGAACTGGCAGTGGAAAATTGAACTAAATTATCAGATCTGAATTTGGGTTTCATGAAAAATAGTGCATAGCTGCAGATGGCAACTTCAGCCAAAGAACCCTACATTTAAAGTAATTATGTAAAGAAAAATAGATCCACACACAGACAATCAGTTACTTCCTGGAAAAAAAAAACACCAGCAATGCCACACTTTTCATGTGCAGATTTCTATCGCTGTACTCTGGCTGTGCAGGTATACCATAAATCGTTCCTGACAATCCCACCTACTATGATTAATATTAACTGAGGATAAAGGAGAACTGGTTATTTGGCAACTTGCACAAACGCTGCAGCAGGGTATTCCACAGTCTGGTTGAGGCTGGTAGAAAGCTACACTCTGTGGCTGCAGAGCTGCGGCCATCACAATGCCAGGCTGGTCACACGTGCTAACACCCTTGGCCCTTGGGATCTGTACCAGCAGAGAGTGCAAATTGCCTTCTCTTCTCTGTGCCTCTTGCAATAAAAGAGGCCCATTGGAGTAGAGGGTGAAAGAAGCTACTCTGGTAGCTCCATGCCCTCTGAGAATTTCCTCTCTACAGCAAAGGTCACTCACATATTCAAATTCAGCAGGCTTAAGGATGCTTTGAGCATCCCAAAGAACAAATTAGTGACCCAGATCTTCCATTCCATTTGATTGCTTTATTGAGCCAGAATTCCTGATGCCAGGGAAATCCCTGGGGACTGATAAATTTGGTGTGAAAAGAGATGTTTGAATTAAGCACTTTATGGATGAAGAGGGCACAACAGCTCTAAAGAACTTTGGCTATTCCTGCTTCCATTAAGAAACTGTGGTAATATTTGGAGTCTGCCTTCAGGTTTTAAATGGAAAGATATCCTTTCTCTGCTGTAGCATAACGTTAAGTACATAATATAGAGTAGGCATACAATGCATTGCTGATACTGTTATGTATAAATCACCTTTTGTATGCAGAGCTAAATAAGAAAAGCTTCTACTCCCCTCAAGCTTGTAATTCAAGGACTGTCCAAAAACTAAGAGCAAATAAAATTGCAGGCCTAAGGGTGAAAAGTAGCTGTAGGAGTGTGTCCTTCACACATGGGGTGGAATTTGAGAATTTTTCATTTTTTTTTTCAAATGAGGTGAACAATTTGCACTTATATTAGTGGTGCCCATATTTACTGAGTGGTACATTAATGGGGTTTATTTCTGATGCCAAGTATTTGGGTCTTGTTATCATAGCTACCAAGCATGATTCATTCTCCCTCAGTTCATCAACAAACCTCCATTTAAAAGGCCCCTAAAAGCCTCTGACACAACTGCTGCACTTAAGAAATTTTGTTTTTCTTTTCTGTACCTCAATTTGTTCTGTTCCCTAACACTTAACTCCACTGAGTGTAGACTGTTGCTGGTATGCTTAGGGATTAGCTACAGTATTATGAATATTACTGCAAACTACTAATTTTAATGAAATCCTCTATCATTCAAATGCATTAGCAACCTTATGTATATAAGATAAAATTAGTTCCAGTTGAGTGAAAATAAAAAGACATAAAAGATAAGAGTCTAGTGAGGTCATTCCCACTATAAAGTGAACGTGATCATGATCATGATCATGCACAACCCCAACTTTGTCAGAAGTTCATTGTTCTGCTGTCAAAAACTATGAACGCATCCATAGTAATTTTCTGCAGCAAGCACTAACAAAGACAGCAGTTTGGAAAAAAACTTGGCTGAAAGGCCCATTCTGTGTCTTGGGAATGTGAGAGATTACATCAGTCTGGAGGTTTCTGATGATTACACTTAATGGTTTGAAACCCAAACCTTAAAGGTTAACACCAAGTTATTAACGAATCACAAATGCTCATTGTTGTTAGGCTTCCCTGTGTATTGCTTACAGCTTCCTCTAATTCTTCAGGACTTACTCATGGATGACTTATAACTCAGATTGGAACGAATACCATGTACAGTATATTATGTAAGATTGCACAAGGTGCCTCTCCCATGACGTAACTTACATTAAGTTGTTAATCATAAACCTACAGCTTCTCAGCTTTAAATAGTATATACAGCTGTTATACAGCCAGATGAAACATGTCTGAGGAGTCTGGTGAAGTTGTTCTGTTCTTACTGGCATTTGTTGAAAGCCATACTCTCTACATAAGCTAAGAAGAGAGCAAAACCTTGGTTAAAAAATAAAAGCTTTCTGTATGGGAAGGTTGCTGAGTTTTGAAAAACTACTTTATCTTAGCAAGAACATGTTTATATTTGGTCTTTTCTGGACACATGACAAAAACTATCCCTAAGGGAAATCATTTGCTACAGCTTAGTGGTGCGTTGTATTATTCTCTGACAAGATTTGTTTGCTATGTCAGTTTTAAAAGCAGTTTATAAACTAGTCATGTAGATCAAAACCAGAAAGCTAAAATGTTATTAAACATTCATTGTAAGAGATGTTTTTTCCCCTTAAAACAAATCCTCTTTACTTTTTGTTAGCTTGACTAACACAAACTTTTACTATAACGATGACTGGAAAAAAAAAGGGTGATCTTTTAAGCTGAAGTTGCGCATATCAGCTGGAGTGTACCATTCCCACATTGTTATTAATCATAAACCAGTCTATAAAACAATGCTATGTTTCTCTGCATGAGGTACGCTAGCTAGCTTGCAGTTTCACTGTTTTTAGCCTAGCTTATGTTCTCCACTGATATAAATCTTCAAGTAATGCCTATTTCATTCCAAGAGATGGGTTTATCACATCACATCACATCTTCTGTTTTATTGCATCTTTTTTCTTATCTTACTGTAGGTAACTGTTATGCCATGTTTATGGAAGGCAAATGAACAGTGTACTGTTGCAAATTACCATGCATGTTACAGTACAATAGTACAATGCCTTACAATATAGGAAATAATGAGAAATACATAGGAGTGATTTGGATCAGTTCCTAACAACCTGTATCTGCTGATGTGAACCTCATTAGATTGTAACTGTTTCTATATTTACTGATATCATGACCAAAAATCTTTTCCTCCTCTTAGATTCAGCGCTTATTCAAAAAGTTTTTCAGAGAAGTTTAAAGTGGTTTAAAATCTTTCAGGCATTTCTTGACAGATCTGTATATACTGGTTGACCCTCACTGATATAGTGCAATTCCTTTATATATATTTGGATTTTCCAAAGCCAGCAAATGTAATTGCAAAATAAAATAGTATATGAATGGTGGCTGTGCATGCTTTCTGCCATTGTCAGATGAGGAGCAAGGTTTGTATTGTGCATCATGCTAAACCTGTATAGTAGGCTAAGTAGAGGACTAATAGTCTGACTGCTAAAGAGAGCTTGATATTATGATATTCTGTTACAGTCTCAGAAGACAAGAAGGCATCAGATGTGAAGAAAAAAAAAGGACTGGATGAACAAAATAATGTTTTGTTAAATCTGTAGACCCCAGATATTGGGGTTTGCCAGTGAAAATGAAATGAAATGCAAAACGGTTACACTATTTTTTTTAAAATTATGCTCATGGCTACAACCAAACTGTTTCCATAATTCACACACAGAATTATAGTGAAGGGAATGAGTGTCACGTGTCAGAGTGATTGGCATAACATCTTAAGAAAGGAAGAGGAGAATTTCATTTGCAATGTAATCATTCTTTATTTGTGACAACTGTGACAGCTTTGAGTTTCAAAATAGGTAAAGATGTGAACCCACCCTTATGTAGGGGATTTTTCAGAGAAGTTTAAAGTGAGTCCTTACTGTGTAGGGGCCAGGTTCTGCAGTTTGGGTGCTTCATGATGCTTTGATGACAGAAAGGTTGCCGGCCAAAATTCTTAGTATGAATTTTCTAAAATGTTCCTTCATTTTCCACAGCAGGTCTTCCCAAGCTGTGCTGTTTATCCCACAGGACTAAAGGAACTAGTTTGAAGTAGTCTGTGGACAAAACTCTGGCTGTATTTCTCTGAAGGGGACTGGTGATAGCGGATGGAGCAGTAGATTTTTCATGAAAAACCATGTCTATTCCTGTGCTTTGCGAGGCCTGGTAGAGAGTTTGTAATTCTCCTCTTTGCTCGCAGGATGAGGATATGGGGAGTGGGATAAATCACCTCCTCCTCCTCTGTGCTCACATAGCCTGGCAGAGAGCTGAGCACAGTTCTCTTTCTACGCTGGCTGTACCCAAACTAGCTAAATTCACAAATTAAGGATTTTAGAGAGTAATTAAAAGCTCTTGTGCATTCAGTATGTTTTAAGAGTCCATTAGCAAGGGGAACATCTTGGAGAAGTATTCTATCAATAGTTAACTATGGTTGAAAATTGCTTTCTCCTTTCTGTTTCCTGCTGGCTATTGAGCCTTCTTTGCTCACACACAATTACCTGTCAGTCACTTGCCCAGGAGGCTTAGGCAGTGCTGAGTCAGACCTTAGCTTGCAAGTCCATTTCTAGAGCTGTCCTCTGTGTCCCAGCCCACTTTGGCTGGCACTGCCACATTTTGCCTGGGGCTGCTGGTGGCTGAACTCTGTACTTGGTGACATGGTGGAAAGAGGCTTAAAATATTGCAGTAGGTGCAAAAGTCAACATGTCGCTGTTGATGCCTATAATTACCTTACGTCAGTGTAGCGGTATGGCTTGCCACGCTGCTTTCCTCCACTGCAGGCCATATATAGCCTGTTACGCTTTGATCTGCTCAGCAAAACAGAATGGGTTCTTTTTGTCTGCGAACAGTAGCGGGGTGAAAGGAAAGGGTAATGGAGCCTGAAGGTATTTGATGGATTGGCACTAGCTTTGAGTGTATTCTCTGACAAGATAACAACCCATATGTGTATCGCCAATGCCTATTTGCTTTGCACTCATTACTTCTAGAGCATAGTTGTGGTCTAGACTCATCTGCTCTGATTTCACCTTGGGAGATGTGATTCTGGAAGGAAAATGTGGCCTGGCTGAACTGATGTGGTGTGCCTTCTTGTGATCCTCTAATCACATGAGTTATTTCTAGTGAGACTCCCCTTGTTCTTGGCAAAAAGGACATATTCTTTGATGGGTAGCTTGCACGTCCTGTTACTTTTGAATGTAGATCTTCACATTTAAGGAGTTCCAACTATACAAATGGAGCTGTTTTTTACCATTCGTCAGTTGCAAAACTGACTTAAAATAAGCATATGGAAGCATATGAAAGGCTTGTACTGCAGTTGAATGTGTCTGGGGGTCAAGGACGACTAATTAATTTAGAATAAATACTTGAATTTTAAAACATCTATGCCTGAACTGGGGCAAGTGTTCATGAAGCTTGAAAGATAGTATCATCTCATCCTACCTCATCCCACGTTTCAGGGTTCACATCTGCTTTATTTACTGTCTGTTAGATTTACTGCATTCTTATCATGTATTAGAAAAGAAACGTATCTTTAGACAAACATGTGGTTTTAAAATGGGATTATAATTCCAGGGCCTTCAAACACTCATGTTGCAATAAATAAAAGCAGACTTTACTGATTCATTTTGCAGGGCAGTAATGGCTGTTACAAGGTTCATACTATATAAAATGATATAGAGCCATTCTCTCTTTGACTACTAAATCACATACTTAGTAACAAGCAAAGATTGTGAATGCAAAATTCATAACTCTTACAGTAAAGTGTAGAGTGTGAGACATATTAAAATTCTTAGCATACCAAAGGGTGTGAACCAGATTTGGAAATCTGGTAGTGGTTTTTAACACCTCTTTTAAAATGAGGTAGATGCAGAATAATCTACTCAAGATGTATGTCCAAAGTATAGAATCTATTCTGAACTCAACTTCCTGCATTCAGGAACTGTATGTCCATGAAACTCTCAAATAAAGCAATGTACAACCCAGATTTCTTCCTCCTAGTGGGCATAAAAAATGTGAGATATTTAGGATTTTAACAGAATGGAAATGCTGTGGTTTTGCAAAATCCTGCTTTAAAAGTAAACATTGAAAGCAATTGCAAGTGCAGAGGCAAACATTCCATCTCGTGTGCTATCCATTCACATCAAGTCAGCTGATTATGAGTAATTATAAACATGCTTTTGATTGTGGTGGAAAGCAAGGCCGCATGAAAGCTTTGTGTGGCTTTGTGGATTTGCAAATGTAAAGTGTTTTAAACTACTTTTAGTGACAGCAAGACTGCTGTAGGACACAAAGACAATTTATGTTCTACCCCTGTGAAAATAAATGCATTCCTCAACTTTAACATAGGTTTGCTTTGACCCTGGTTAACGTAGGTTTAAACAAGGCAAGCTCTTTCCTTAGCATCCAAAGTGAGAGAAAGGCAGTTTTAAGCATAGAAGTGGTAGGGAAAGAAGGCCTCCTTTTGCCTTAGCAGAAAAGAAGGCGCTACCTTCATTGCTTTCTGTCCTTTTCCCCGACTCCTCTTTACACCTGAAAATCTTTTAATGTTACATAGTTCACTATTTTTCCTGTGGCTGAAATTTATCTCTTTTAATTTTAACTCCTTCTAGTTAGACATATATAGCAGGAATCAGTTGCCTAAACACAGACATGTAGTACCATTTCAGATGACCTACAGTGTCATTTGAGATGCCCTACATTTTGTAAGATACTGACATAGGGCTGGCAGGTACGACAAAGGGCTTAGGGCAAATCTTTGCTCTTCTGGAGCAGCAGTCGTTACGCTAGGGCATCTCACATGTGACTAGGGCCTTGCATTTAGTCCATAGTCTAAACAAATTATCTTTGCTCCTTCTGTGGTCAGAGAGAGGCTGGCTGTTTCAGAAAATGGTTGTATGTGTCTGTCTTAGGCATCTAGACAAGTCAGTCATCACCTCAAGGTATTTGACTCTTCTACTGGGGAGCCCAGGTGACAAGGTAAGTTTAGGATTCTGATTTGCTGATGGTAGTAGTTAGTTATGGTAAATCTTGTCCTTTGTGAACAAAAAAATACTGAAATTATGGGCTTTTAATATGAAGAGTTTGATTTAATAGTGTGACGTATCACTTATGGATGAGCTGTGGGAAGTCACGAGGATGAAACTAGCTAAAGTTCATGTGACTTTAAGGTGCAACTGAAAATCTGAATTATAACTTTTTTTCTAGAATTAATGGTACTTAAAGAAATACAGAAAGGCTTTTATTTGTTTAATCAACCAGGGAAATTTTACTCCACAGTGTTACTGGAAGATATACATGTATCTTTTCACATTGAGCCATTCCTCTCAGTTTTATACTGGCTTGTTAACTGTCACTTGTCTGAAGTAGATTTGTTGCACTTGTGATGGTTTGTGGATACAAATGAAGCATGATTTGTGAGAGGTAACATTATATTATCTTTTATTAGACCTGCTACTCTAGCAGGAGGAAGCAGAAGTGCATTCAGCACACAACCCGCTCCTTTAAGTTCTGCAAGCTTCTCTGTTTTCTTCCATTATTTCAGTGCAGCTATTTAAAGATACTACTCCCCTTACAAGACTAGCCTCATTTATTACTGTCTTAAGGAATGCAAATCTATTAATAGTGGAAATGAGGTAAGGAGGTCAGGATTGTGAACAGAACACAAGATATAACCTTTAGAGTTGTCCCTGTCTCACTTCAATTAGACTCAAAATGATAAAAAGATTCCTTTGACATTCTAAAACAGCACATGAAAAACAGCAGGACAGTATAGTGTGATACAGTTTCCAGTACCATTTGAATGCCAACAGCACAATTCTGAGGTTTGGACAAGTTATTCAGCACAGAGCTCCAAGAGGCAAAAATGAACTATATATGTCGCTGTCATATATCCTGACAGATTCATACAGGATGCAGAGTGAACACACACATCCTGTACCAGAGAACAGTCCCCACACTGTCTTATGGTGCAATTGGAGGCCTGTGCAGTGGAAAGCTATGTATCTATGTGCTGTGGTAAGGCTGGAAGACATAATTTGTATTGTGAAATGGAATTTATGACATTATTTGCTGTTGAAAAATCATAGTCCACTAATACTAGGATTTATTAATAAAATGTCTAAGTGTGTAAGATTAGATGAGATAGCGGACAGTCTGCTGGTAATGTCTCGTCTGAGGACTTCTTTGAGGATTTTATGCCATATTCTTCTGTTGAGGTACTAATGATGAGGCTAGATAAGTGATCTCCTATTGTTCAGAGTGTAGGGTCTGAACAAGCAGGTATGAAAGATCTGCAGAATCCCCAGGAACTCACTTCAGAGCTGGGCCATAGCAGCCACTGAATGAGACACATTGATGACTGCACAGGACCACTGTTTTGATAGGTTGTTTTGTGTCCTGGGACCCTGTGTATATAAATGACTATTACAGAGAGAAGGTTAACCATAGTTCCTTATATTAAAGGTTCTTCAAGGAATACTGAATTGATTATCAAGGCAACATAATGTTCCTAGCCATATTAAGCAAAGTAACTGCTGATTAATGTTTGTTCCCATCTCAATCTGAAGGACTTCTGTGATGCAGGATCCAACAATGTATGTTACTGATAAGATACGTAATGTCATCTTGATAAAACCTTTCAATCACTGTTCCTTAGCTACCAAAGTTTTCTGAAAGTACAGATGTTTGTTTTGTCATCTTTGAATACACAGACATGTTGAGGCATTTCCTCACAAAGTAATCTTGTACATTAGATATGAATCGTTCAGTTTCTGTTTCACAATGTGCTAAATTTTTTATGATGATCATAAAATTAGAACAATCTGGTACTACATGTGCTGAGATTTATGCAATTCCACATTCCGTGAAAGGCAGTTTGCAAAAAATAATGGGTGATAAATTATTTGGTGTAACTTCTTCTGGAAACAAATATAGAAGATAAAATGTTGAAATTTATTTTATTCAGGCCTCTCAAATACCTGACTTTTATTTTTCATTTCAGTGAATAAAATTATCTTAGCTTGATTCAGCTAGTCCCTTAAAGAGAGGTTTATGTTTCAGAAAATTGTAACAAAAAAAGTGGATATGGATTATTTGAGGACTGTTATGTCCTGAGAGATTCAGTGGAACATGTTCTCACGCTTGAGAAATCTTGAATTAAAACATGACCAAATGTTTTACGATCTCATTCTCCGTCTTCCTATCCTAGTTCTTTCAGTTTATTATCATTTGAAGTTTCTTCTATCAGCTTCTGCATTCAAATGCTGCAGCTGAAAGACTGTTTTCCACACATAAGTAAACTTGGGCCTGATAGGTTGACTCACTTAAGGCTGAGGTTCAGATTAACATTTGTATGTATTAAAAGGTTAATTGTTTAGATAACCTTTTAACCTTTTCAGTTATAAAATTGGTTCAGTTTTGTGAAATGGAGAAATTCAGAGGTTGCTTTGAAAAGTATTAAAAGCTTAATAATCTCCATTTTCAATAATAAATGGAAGGTATGAGTATGCCTCATGCACTATAACTTTGAGGGCAGTAGAAATATGCAATTAAGAGGACAACATATGGCAACCTGAAATCTTCCATGAAATAAAACATTGTTTATTATTTTTTATCTGGCTATTTACATGGCTATTTATATTTATTTATATTGCTGTTTCCATAGAAGAGAGCTTATCACCTTACCTCAAGTATAAGCCTTAGAGAATAATCCTTGCTGGGGAAAAAATTTAAGAAAACTACTATATCTTTAACATGTAACCTTTTCAGGTGAGATCAGTGCTGTGCATCAGAAAAGCTTACAAATTCATTAAACCCAGTAATGGACAAAGATATTTTAGATGCAATGATATGTAGTACTTTGTGTATAATAAAATAATGATGTACATTTTCTAGTCTTGTAATTATGCCCTTGCTTTCTCAAGCTGGGATATCTGATCTCATTGATTTTTCAAAGAATGTTGCCTTTCTGGTGAAGTCTCTCCTTGAGCATGTAGCTGTAGTGCTTCAAGATGTCAGGAAAAACTATGTCAGGGCATTAGAATTTATATACAGGCACTCAAAAAGGCCACTTCAGAAAAATCTCTCTGTAGCATACATGGGAAACGAGTATAGTCCAGACTTGCTGTGGCATGAAGAGGTCAAACAACTGAGTGGTGACTGTGCTCACACAGTTTATCGTATAGAAGTCAATAAGTTTTGATCTAAGTATGGTATCACTATTTGTGTTATATGACTCTCTCTATATATAGCATAACCCTGGAAAATCTGCTACTTGTATCTGAACCTGTTAAACTAGCAGTTCAAGCAAGTTAAAAACAACCAGAATGACAGATTTTCATTGCATATATATAGAAACCTTTTCCAGATTTTTATTTTCAATGCTCACCCAGTGACCTTAGTCAGACAATACAGTGAAATCTGCAGAAATATTGACATGGGTTGTGCATTGCTTGGGTAATGTTAATTTGCTGTCTTTGACAGAAGTTAATAAATTAGGCCGATGACCAAGTGATACTAACATATGATTTGCTCATAGCCGCTAAAGAACTATGTAAGCAAGCATTTAATCTAATGCATCTAATTTCCTTCTAATCCATGGCCCACTTTACAGAGGGTAAAGTTGAGCAGGAATTTTGAATTTCTGCAGAATCAGCTCTTTATCATGCAACTAATATGATTCTTAGATATATATTTTTTCATTCATATATATACACATATGTAAGTTATTTTACATTTCAGAATGCTTGAAATATATGATAACTGCTATAAATATAGTGGCTACTAATACTTTTTGTGTCATAAATATCAGTTGGCACAAACAAGATCTTTATCTCTTATTGCAATTTCTTGGTAACAAATGTACCGGTTAAAACCTCAAGGAGGTTCTAGTCCTGGAAGATGAGAACAAATGTATTTCTCTGATCTACTGACAGTAGATCTCAGCAGTGACACTGAAGCTATAGTTACCTACCATCTTCATACAAGTCTGATGAGGAAAGAATCAATGACTTGGTGAGCTGGAAACAAACTTTAGAAATGAAAGTAAGCCAATTATAGTAAAATACTAAGTAAAGTGATGGATTCTCTACCTCTTGGTATATTTAATCAAGTCTGGATGAGTTCTGGAAAATATTCAGACAACCACCAGTGTTGTCAGTAATATGGAGGTAGGATGGGGAGTGATATGATGCTTATTTCAGAGATCATGTCAAATGATCATTGACTCCTGCAGCCATGAACATTATATACATCAGGTCACAGTGACATTGGTAAGTTAAGAGGTCCATCTCCTTGCTTGAAAATGGCATCAACTGTAGGAATGACAGCTTTCAGAACTGTGGCTGGAGTACTACTGGCTGAAAGTAGGATGAAAAAGTTGTAAAACATCCAACTATCCTTTTTGCCTTACAAAAGATATTGAAATCCACATTCAGATAGCTCTGCATGGCTTAGAACTGGGGCAGCTGCATATGCAGCAGCAAATTTGATCACAGCTCTGGGTTTGTTTGCTCAGTTGCTCCTGGAAATCCATCAGCATCTGTAAAAATGCACAGTAGTACAGCAGATAACGTTGCAGTACAGGGCATTTTGTTCTCATTCACAACTGAATGTTCCCATGTATCATCATCAAGAACTCATGAGCATAATAGGAATAGCAAGAGTCAGAGCTTATCATAGGACAAAACCATGGTCTTTGGTCATGACTAATAAATGACCTGTATCAGAGTATGTGATTCATATCCTCTCCATTTAGCTCTGCAAGATAAGTAGTTGTTTACATCATAGCAGTTACGATATAGCCAGCACAAAATAAAAGATGGTACAAATTGGTCATCCTAACACCATCAGAACAACATGGGGTTTTTTGTTTTTTGATGTGCTGAAAGTGTCAGCAGAGCTGTATTTAGGTGAAAAGTAATAGATTGTGACTTGGAAGGCAAGACTGGATGTAATTACTTTATTTAAAACTTATGAAATATGAAAGGTAGCATCAAAGCTGTTCACTTTCTACAAACGGCAAACATATTCTCAGTCTGCCTTCATCAAAATTTTCATACACTTAATGCCAACTGCAAGGCTACTGGGCTGGGTCTACCAAAGGGTATGTCTTGTTCTTTAGTGTATGATCTGTGCAGTTCCAGGAGTTTTTTCAGAGCAGTTGTTTTTCATGGTGGCATGGATGGTTTAGTGGCTGTTGGCCTTCATGGCATTGCCAATAAGATAAACACTGTTCAGGCAGACTTCAGATAGCTTTTATATCCCATTTTTGGCTTTCGTTTCTTAAATTTTTATGTATTCTCTGTTTTGTTTTTCTTGCCACTGGCTGGGGAACCTGAACTTTTCCAGTGACAGCTATCTTGGCTGGAGGTTGTTGGCTGCACCTGCCTGAGATCCTTGCATATTAGGGCTGGGAGCTCAGCATTGTGTGAAAGTCTCCTCAGTACTTTAAAGGGAATTTCCTCTAACAGGAAAAACAGATATTTATCCCAACTTTATGCTTTCCAGCAGAGTCCTTGGAGAGGGAGTGAAAGTCTGCAAGACTGAATCAGTACTTGATTTGCTTTCATTTTCTACACAAGTGTAGTTTTTCAGAAGAACAGCCAAAGACCAGCCACATAATAGTCAACAGTTCAGTTTCCTAGGACATCCACTGAATTATTCCTTGTCCTATAAACAGTACCCAATCTCCTTTCACAGCACCATGCTTCTGTCCAATGAAGTAGCATACTAGTATAGAAACAATTCCAGAAGCTTACTAGAAGTGGCAAATTTTTGATGGCTTTAGTAGTATGTTCACAAGTTACCTATCTATACTCAGTGGCTTTACTTGGCTGCAGCTTGAGAAAGTAAAGACTGTTGAAGACTATGCCAAGTATACTTGAATGAATTACTTTCTCTAAGGGAGCCGTCTCTGTGTTTATAGGCAAGAATTGCACCAAACTTTCCCATAATACCTCAATAAGAAAAAATGCTATTTCTCTGCTTATTCTCTACCTGTAAGTTGCTAAAAATGTTATTTGCAAGTTTGTGTATAATTCTTGTCTTTCAGAAAATTTTCCACTCTTATTTTTTTCCTGTTGCATAGCTGAGAACCATGTAAAAAAAATGAAGAATACATTTTCTATCCATTCACTGCTACTCAGATATTCATTTTTGTAACATGCCACATTAATTCTTAAGGGTTGGGATTCATTGCACTAGCAAGAGTTTTTATAAATGTGCTTTACTGAGTATTTATTATCTCTTGTATGGATTTCATATGCATAGATGCATATGCTGTATGCCTATTTATAAATTATGACTTAAGTATAGATGCCCTAATATTTATTCAGATGCTTGGAAATTCAAGGAAAATCATGTATTCCTAGTAATATTACTTCATCTATTTCTATGCCTTACAGTAGATTGTTTTATTGTTGGTGTTCCACTTTGTGAAAAGAATGCATATTGTTTAGGCAGCTATTGCAGGAATCAACTAAATGCGGATCAAACGATGACTGTCCTATCTAACTGCTAAATAGAAAGTAAATGTAGCCTAGTTAAGCAGCATTTTGGTAGGAGACAATATTAGGGTTGGCCTCTGGTCTTTAATTTATTTATTCTTCTTTTACCAAGAGACTACACATCAGAGAGGTTCCCCCCATGCGCCATCTGTTTCCTTGCAATTGGGAATGGTAGAATAATTTTCTGAAGAATTGCTGACAAGATGTGGCAAAGGAACAGTAATCCATAAGGAAGAGATTTCTCATTAAAGTCACTCAGCTCATCTGTGATACGGCAAGCTCTTGATTTACACTGGTCACCTCTGAAGCAGGGAGGACAGTGACTGGTAAGTTACATTTTTTATTGCACAGGTTAATGGTGAGGTTCTTGACAGTAACTGGGATTGCTGTCAGATCAGTTTTCGTGGCACAGACACACTTATCTAAGTGAGATTATTCTAGTCAGACAGTTTATCATGATAACAGATGTGACCATAGATGCCTCTTGACCTTAGTTACTTCATGATGTCTTAATGTTGGCTGGCTGTTGTCATATCATTCCTTAGGCTTTCGCTAGGAAGGGCAGGTAAGCTGCACAAAGCCCCTCATGAATTGGAGCAGACCTCTCTTTTTGGCCTTGTAGTAGAGATCTTAATTATTTTTTCTATGTTTGCCTCCTGGTCTTCTCTCATAAACAGAACTGTTGCTTAGAATCACTGCTTCTGCTCTTGCTGAGTGGCCAGTTTATGGCATATTGGCATAGCTGGACATGTCACCCATCTCACAATAGTTGCAAGCAGATAAAGAAAATTACTCTAGGACAATTTAAAAATCAATTTAAAAATTAAATATCTGCCATAGAAGCTTGGGTGGGGTGGAGAGGGCAAGGAATAATATAGAAATGAGAGATAGAATCACAGACACGGTGGTTGGAAGGGGTCCCACAGGTCATCTAGTCCAGCCTTAAGCAGCACTGTCTATATACCTTGGAGGACTGAGAGCAAAGGGGAGCATACATAAGTAGGAAGTATACCTGGACTAAAACAGACAGAGGAGATGTTCTCTTCCAGTTGAGGAGCCATGTCTTTCCACAGTAAAATGAAAGCTACTTTTGAACTTTTATTGTCTTAAACATTGGCTGGAATAAAAGAGTTATTTCTCCTTTTCTAATAAAGGGTATCTACTTTGCTCATTTTTTATTCTTAGTATATAAGGAGCCTTGGGACAGAGGTCTTTTCCTACCTTACAGAAATCTGAGTAAAGACAAGAAGTGTAAAAGCTAGTCAGATTTCAAGCAGAATCATGTTTCGTCTTGAGCTGCCAGTATTGCCATGTGAATTTCAGATCTGGAAGTCCATGTTCCTTCTGACTTATCCATTGTTAACAGGAGAAAAACAAATGAAAAATCTAAGGCTGGAATTTCAGCCCAAGCCCTGAACAGACTAAAAGATGTGCTTATTTTCATGTGGAAATGTGTTAAATGAGCTCAGGACATGATTCCAGACATATTTATGTGATTGGAGGAGCACTTCCTTAATTGTCCACGCTGATGGTTGGTGATTGGATGCTATACAGTTTTAACAGGAGTGATAGTCTGCTATTTGGCAGATCTGAAAAAAAAAATTTTGTAAAGTTTCACTCCAAACTTTGCTTTTAACAGTGGTTGTTCTTCCCCTTCCTTCTCCCAGATGCTCCAAGGAAAATGTGAAAATGCAGCTGGAGTCTCTAAGAAAATCAAGATCACAGCACAAGGTAGAATATCTAATCAAAGTAGCTGTTTGGTGGACAAAAGGGTACATGCCTTCAAGCAGTGAGAGCACCAGCTCTGTCATGAGGTGCTGGATGTACTGACCCACATTAAGGTGTTCTGCTTTGCTTCCTGGCAATGCACGTTTATGTTGGTTTTGTTTCAAACCCTCTCCTTGGGATCCTCTGGAAATAGGAGCCTAGAGGAACAGCATGATTGGCTTGAAAGATTATTTCGTTTTGATTGCTAAACCAGCTGCACTCTTCTACCAGCTCACCATGTCAGATTCACATAAGCATGCTCCAGTGCATAAGCACTCTCGTACAATGCTAAATTCAGCCAGCCATCTCTTCACTCCTCAAGGGCTGAGATAAAGAGGAGTGTGAGTGGCAGATATTGGAGGAAGAGGCTGGCGGATCACAGACAGCCAGACTAACTGCTAAGTTCTGAGTCACTTAGTCAGAACCACTTAGTACTGCCTTAATAATTCAGTAAGAACAAGAATATTTTGAGCTAGGTGAATAGAAATGGAAGATTCTAGAGTAGTCAATCCTGTATCTCTCACAAATATGAAACATATGATCAAAACTTGGTTGTATCACTTCAAGTAACTCCTAATGAAGCAACTTAAGAGGATGTTTCAAGAGAAGGTTCTACGGTTTGGCTGTCTCCCTCATGATTTTTCTAAGATTGATTGCTGCTGCCTGACTTTTTCTGGTTGGCTCTTCCTCCAAGCAGACAATCTACACATATGTGTGGCTTTAGTCTGGAATCTATGCTAGCAGTTTTCTAGAATACAAGCTTCTCAAATTGAGATTCATAAATTTCTTACAAAATAATAATACGAAACATCTGAGTCAGCCCAACAACTTTACTTGGCTAACACTGTGTAAACAAAAAGATCCATTTCTGTTGGCTACAATATTGTCAAGGTTCATTAAAGTCAGTGCACAGACACTCAAACATGCTGGTAACATGCAAAGCATGTTATTGTATATTAAGATGAAAGATGCATGATTTAAATTGAATGCTGTAGGGGTGACACTGGAATGAAGGTAATGTGTTCTAAAGAATGGATTATTAACAAATGATTTTTGCCAACTGTTTGATTTTTTTCAGAAGTGAAAGGCATAACTACCTATTTTCAAATACACAATTCTAACTTGTCCATAAATGCAGAAACTGTCTATGTAAATTATTGATTGTTCAAAATCAAATTCTCTCTGTGTCTTTGTTCACTTGCATTTGTGATCCTCAGTATTTCCTCAGTATTCAGTGAGTCTCCTAAGGAAACCTCTGTCCTGAAAGAATGTACTTCCTATGTTTAAACTTATAATTGCAAAGTAAAAATAAATAAAATTGCTCTATACTTCTGAAATTTAACCATCTTCAGATTCTTTTTCATCATGGACACAATCTGAAAATTTACTGCCTCTTAAGTGATCACAGCTATGTATATATTTGCAAGTTACATGAGGTCTCAGCAGCCTTACAATCATCATAGAGGTGAGAGTTTAAGAATAAAACAGCGGTCATTGACAGTGTATTTATCATCATGAATCCTTTTGATATCTCTTACTTGTCTTGCATAGGCAGTGAAAAAGCTGAGAAGAGCAGCTGGTGATTTCTCTTCATCTCTGTACCTGGGCCCCTCATCATGACAGGATTCTTATCTACACAGAAAGAGGGGAGGCTACTGCTGTTACAAATGTACTCGTTAAATCAGGCTGATACTTTCATTCAAAAAATATTTGCATGTGTTTGGATGTTTTTCTTGATGTATTTTTTCCATCTGTGTTGGTGGCTGCATGCACACAAGTACATGCAAAACTTAAATGCCTTTAGGGAAAGCCCTCAATGTGCAAAGCTTACAGTTTTTGCAGCTAGATGGTAGTCTCATATTTGACAGCGAATGTTTAGATATATACCTAAAAGGAACACATTCACATTGCCTTTCATCTTAATAATCATGGTCCTTTTTATCCTATGTTTTGTGATGACTATCAAATGATAAAGAAATCAAGACAATTGTCTGCATTCTGGGAACATGCTGAATAACTGATGCAAGAAAAAGCAGTTTTGAAAAGAGATTTGCAACTGAAAGGTCACATGGCATTATGGCAACTTGTTTAATGTACGAAGAATAAGATAATTTAACATGCTTCTCAAGGATTCTGAAAAAAAAGCCTTGTGTTCTTCCGTGCCTGGTGTTACGGCATTGTGTTTGGAGGCCTTTTAAAACACAAAAAGAGCTAGAATTACTTAAGCAAAACTGTCTCATCCTGATGTTCACCATTAAGATGACTTTGAGGGTTACATCAGAAATTGACGTTGACTAGAATAAGCATTTAATGTTTATGTAGGAGGTTCTACCTCATACCAAATGTGTACATTGACAAATATATTACAGTATTCGCGTATTAGCACATATCAGCAGATATTGGAATTTCTGCTTTGGTAGCTGTTGGAAAGAGGGATTCTATCTATTTGCTGTCTCCACAGCAGAAGAATTCTAAATGTTACCTTTGACACTTGCGAAGGCATCGACTGGCTCTCACTTTGATACCCCATGCAAGACAGAAGGCATTTTTCCCATGCTGCAGCTTCGCTTAGATTCTTCCCATCCTTCAGTTTACGGTAAAGAGGCTTAAACAGAGTCACAGTTTGCTTTTACCTGAGAATGCCTGTAAGAGACTTTTAATGCCTTTCTTGGGTATTTTTTTAAAACCATTTTCTAAAATGAGTGGGCAGAAGATGTCTTGCTAAATAGTAGGATAGGACAAGACTTTACCACAAGCACAGGTTAAGTACATCTTATTCATGTAAGTTCTTGCCCTAAGGTTAGAGACGTTTGTTTGAAATGCACCTCCTTATGTTGATCTTGCTAGATATCCTTAATGAGTGTTTCTTGATGAGACAGTCCCCCTGTGCTAGTTTGATTGTTGATTTGGGGACTAAGATTGGTTGCACTTTGCATAATAAAATTACAGTTATTTGCTAAGACTGGTTATAGGCTATAGTCTTTACTCACTGGCTTCTTAGTGGCAGCCCCAAATAATCTCTTGCAGAAATACTCTGTAGAAATTAATATACTGCCAAATACGAAGACAGAAGTTATATGTCTGAGGCAGAACATTTAATTTATTACAAGGGAATCTTTCAGAAACCAAATCTGTATACACCCATGAAAGATACAGAATAAGGTAAAGGAACACACCTCCCATCAACGAGCCTTCTGTGTACTGCTTAAAATCTTATTTTCTCTACTTTGGCAAAAAAAGCATTGGCAGCTCCTGCTGAGTTTACAGAAGAATAATAAATAATATGGTTGAATTAACAACCATGGTCTGAATGATACCATGGAAAGTTCTCTGCAGCTTGAGCACTGTAGAACTTCCTGTGTACAGAATTTTCTTCTTAGTTGTTCCACTGGGTGGCACAACTCCTACATTGCCTTTTTCAAAGATATCACTCAATATTTGAATATGTTAAATTATTTTGCTGTATTATTTCATGCTGGCAGCTGCAGCTTTGAGTCCTGATCACGTTGCCTAGCCAGATGAAATAGACACTTAAGATAATTGGAAGGCAATGCCACTGTCTCTAATCCAGGACAAAAAGTACCCCCTCACACTTGCTCCAAACTGTGGTTATCTGATTTTGAACAAAATCTAATGTGTTAGTAAAACATATAGCACAGGACTTAGGAGCAACTAAAGCTTTCCACAAACAAAGCACTTTGGTATCAGGAAAGAAAGCAAAAAGTGTCTACTCCCTTCATGGGAATTACTTGATGACCTGTATTTTAAAAAATTCTTCTGAGACCCTCACACTTCCCAGGGTTGAAGTGGTAAGGCAATTGTCCTGCACTTCAGGTGGATATGCCCACTGTCTTTTACTAAATCCTTGCCAGTGGCAAGGAAGAAATCTAGACCTCCAAATCCTGTATGCTTAGAGAAATATCAGTTAGAACTCATGACATTTCTCTCCTTGTAGTTGCCTTGCTGATGAAGAATATCTGGTTTGGGCCTTCAGTGCTATAAAATGCTCTGACTGACTAACAGCTGCTTCACAGCTCCCCCAGTTGTTATTTGCTCTCCAATCCTTCATCTCTTTAAGGCTTTTGTGTTGTTTTTTATTTAAAAAAAAAAAGAAAAAAAAATCACCATATTCCCTGCCAACTGTGCTCTGAAAGGTAGTTGAGCCCACTGCAATCCCCATTTCTAAATCTATGAAGACCTTCAAACCTTAGAACTGGTTGACTCCTGACATGACAGAGGTAGCCTGTTCCCTCAGCTTGTCCTCAGGCAGAGGACATATGATGGCAATAGCAGCACAAGCATCTCCTTTTAAGTTACATGTTTGCTGTCTCTCATTATGTATAAGTTTGATCAGTTCTGTGATGTTTAAATGAAGTGTTTTGTTAATAGTGGAGGTATTTCCAGGTGTTATTTTTTTAATTTGTAAGCCTGGTGCCCAAGGAAAACACTTTCATAGGATAGTGGTTGTCCCTCTGTCGGTTCTGCCACTACCTCCATTTACTTTTGAGCCAGGGGTTAATTCCAGTGAAATCTGAAGGAGGAATAAGTGGGACTCAGAGGTGTCTAAATAGGTACAAAACTTGTGAGAACTGGCCTGTGACTAGAAGAGAACTGTACAAATGAAGATCCCCCCGAGAGAACTCGAGCATTATATTTAACATTTGGTTGTAGCTAATCAGTCAAAATGTACCTGACTGTCCAATTAACATTTGTGCACTGTCAGATTAGCTATAACTCTGCTTTCTAGCTGTCTCTTGCAGGATGCAGCGGAAATATTGCTGCAGGAACTGGGTCATGACAGTAGGAGACAAATCTATAAGAAAACCATTTAATTAGTTATGCTACACATGCAACAACTATTTTTAAATGAAGGAAATGTCTCAGTAGTCAGGTTCATGTAAATCTTTTGTGCAGGCTTATTCTTTTATCTTTCAATACACTATGTTTTTCATTTTTCAAATAAATGTATTTGGATTTTGTAGATTCACTTCTCTTTTGCTAAAATCCTATTACAGTTGGGTTAGCTCCTTTGTAACTATAAGAGGAGCCAGGCTGTAAGGATATTCTATATGGCAGGTGACAACTCCAGAGCAGTAAATCAGGATTACTGAAGCTCATTAATTTACCCATATAAGCAAATGTCTACATCTCATTTTTGTGTCTAGAGTGCTTCAACTTTTCTGCTTTCTTTTTAAGCTACAGCTGCTGTGCCCCCAGATCCCTATACACATGGGATAAATTCCCCTTGACTTCAGTGGATTTCTACCAGCCAGAAATTTTGCTTCTGGCCTTCTTTAGGACTTAAAATGTGTGTGTTGGAAGAAAATGTCAGATTAGGCTCAGGAGAAAAAGAAATATGAAAAATACCCACATGTCTAAACTATGGGCAGAAAAAGGAAAGTAGGTAGTGGTGTTGGATTATTTTCATTTAAATTAATTTTTTTATATTTGCTTGGAAATGCAAATGTGGCTTTAGCTTTCCCAGGTTAAATAACATATCTGAAGTATTGTTTGGGACAGCAGACACTTCAGAGAAAACTGATAGGAATAGAACTTTTAAGCGTCTTTTACTGCTAAGTAATGTTGTGTCCTAAAATTAAGAAGGTGTTTTTAAAAAAATCAAATTTCCATACTTAAATTTTTTCCCACTTCTAAGGAAGTTTCAAAGGACAAGTTTCCTTTTACAGAAAAAATATGCTAAGCATGTGAATTGTATTCCCAAAGAATTTTGGTTTCTTAATTGTATTTAATATTTGTGTTGCTTCTGCAGTTCTAATTATACTGATGTATCCTGGTGCCATGTATCAACGTCCTTGCTAGCACTTACATTATTAGTTCCCCAGTTCTGCTGCATCTCTTGCTAAAGTGCTGTCACTCTGCTGAGGGCTTGCCCTTGGTTAGCTTGCCCTTGCAGACGCCTGGCAGAAATGAGGTTCTGTGAGGGCTCTAAATGAGAAGGGGAGAAATGACAGAAATGAAGTTGTTAGGACATATGTGTCTGTGCAGTGGTGGATGATTAAGGGGTGAGTCTCGGGTAAGGTGGATGACACCCTAACTCATAATGCCTGTCTTTCAAACAGTAGCTTGGCTGGGTTGCCACGGGATTGTGGTTAGGAGAAGAGTTATTTCCCCTGTGGGCATTTGGAGGCTGTAGATATTTTGCACAACCTTCCTTTGAAAGCAGGACCTGTAACTATGCGAGCAACAGAGATGTTTGTGTGAAAGGGAGAGGTTCAAAGTGAAACTCTGTATGAATGTCAACCTACAGGTAAGGCGAAAGTGCTCTTGCTGGGAGAATAATGAAAGGCAGGAGATAAAGTTCCTTTCCAGATGTTTTCTCTATTCTTTTCTTTTCTCTTATCCTTTTCTGAGAGGGAACAGAGCTTCTTATCCCCTTAATGGCCTTTATTTTCCAAAATGTGTTTTTCCTGCTGGCAAATACCAGCTCTGAACATGATTGTACCCATAGAAACCTTTATGTGATACAGTTTTTCACTTTGTTTAGGAAACAGATGGAAAGTATGCTGGCCATAACACTCTTTCCAGGGGGAGGTGTGCCTCTGCTAACTTGCCTTCTGAGCACTTTCACCCTCTGCTTAGTTTCTTCCTTTAAAAATCTTTGTTGGTTTTGAAAGGAGGGTCAGGCTTTTGGTTATTGCATACAGCATTACCAATGGCTGTGACTTGGAACTTTACTTCCACTCTTAAGAAAATGAAACAATTTGTATTATTTACTACACAGGACATTTTCTTTATGAACTATTATCTAGAAATAGCCCATATCTTATCCAACAGAATAGCAGTGAATGCTCATAAAACAAAGTGAGAGTTCATGAGTATTTTTGGCTTTGCATTACAGTGTGAATCTAATCCTTTAAACCCTAAATTGTTGATTTTTTTTCCAAGCTGTTTCTCTAGCTCGGACACTGGCCCGCCTAGCTAGATGCATAATTAGTTTCAACATCAGAAGGACTTCAAATAGAACAGTGCTGTGAACTGGGTGGTCTGGTTACTTTTAGGTGCTTACCTGCTGCAAAACTGTTAGACATAGAAAGTGTGGGTTTTCCTTCAGATTTTACCTTTACACCCTTGCTTGCACAGGTAGTTTCAGTATTAGTTATTAATAAAAGAAAAACAGTAGATGATTTAAACTGTTTTTTAAAGAGAAGATTACACAGCATCAAACTCTGGTTAGAATAGTTATCAAAGTGCTTTTGGTAGCTACTTCCAGGTAAGCAGTATTTGACAGGGGAATTTGTATTGGTTACAGGTGATGAAAACAGTAACAGAAATTTCATACAATATAGAACTGATTTTAGAGAACTTTCTTCTTAGAAGTGAATCAATGGCTTACTAGTGTTCTCTTGGAATGTTCTAGTGCATCTGGAAGGAATGAAGGCTTGGGGTCCAGGAATGTCTGTCAGGAAAAGTGTCTGTTTAGGCTATGTCTGTAGGGTACCATGTATTTGCTGTTAATGTGTAGAAATTTCTGCTATTGGGTCACTCATACTGTTGTTCTTTGGACTGTTTGACTCAAAGCTGGTGCAAATAACTTTATCTACATTGTGTCTTTGATGGCAGGCATTTCTGAGCAGAAAGAAGTAAAGGCACATAAGTAAGTGAAACTATAAAAGCAAAGAAGATAGAGAAGGGACATGGTGAACCTTGGGCCAACTGGTGGTGGGTAGGTATCTGTCTGTTGCATTATCCTATAGAATGCTTTTAAGGCTTGGAACTTAGCAAAGTACATAGTGAAGAATGAAGCAGGGCTGTGGCAAAAAGTCCAGCAAATGAACAGAGGTGATTAATGCTTGCCATAAGGTATGAGGGACATGGAGATTGTAGTGATTCAGGTCCCGTAAGAACTTGCAGACAGAGATAGGGGAGGAACTTTACAAATGTCAAGGGAATGTAATGAAGAGAAAATAAGCTTTGAATGATTTTGAATGATGGATTCGATGTAAATGACACCAGAAGAGCAAAACCACTTAGCTTTTGCTGTAGAATTTGTTTAGGTGGAGTTTTTACTGTTTTTAATTAAGTATAAGGGATGTTGAGAAAGCAGCCTGACATGGCAAGATCTCTGCTCATTAGCTGGGGAGGAGTTCCAAATCCAATATTTGAAGGAACAATAGAAATATTTGTTGAAGTATTTTTTTAAATGAATGTCACCCCCAAAGTACTCACATTGGCTTGTGAGTACTCACAAAGAGTTAAAAAATTCCACATTGCTGAAGAATACAAGGATGGCTTAAGGAAAAATACCAAAATGTAGATCAGTCTCCAGAGGAATAGGCAAAAAATGAAGTGGGACAAAACTCCAAAAGTTTGTGGTGGAGTGAATACCTTCAGTCCTGAAGTTAGTCATGTAATTGGTGCTGTATGTGGATTCACTGGTTTTCCTGTTCGTATCAGCTTGCGAAATGGGGATGTGGATGATCTAATGCCCATCTTCTATTTCAGTGTGTTCACATCAGTTTAACTGCACCGTAACTCACAGAAAGGTTTTCTCCAGTGCTGTTCCCCAGTGGCATGACGACACATGACATTAGATGTAATATCTTTTTGTATCACTGTATTAAGTAAACCTGATACTTTAAAGAGGGAAAAGTATGGATGAAAGAACCATGAATTCAAGATGTTAAGGTTAATAGGTCAAAATCTAACCTAAATAAAACTCTCAATGAGAGTTTTGCCTGGGCAAGGACTGTGGGATTTAGCCTTAAGAGAATTAACAAGGTACATCAGGTCTCTTCACTGTTCTGATTGCCAGAAGCCTGTCTGGACTGTGTCCAGAAATACATTCTCAATCACAGCAGATTAAAGCAGCTAATACAGGAAATGATGTGTACTGTTTCACATTGTCTGTTCTGTTTTTATCTAGACAGGTACAGTAATAATCATACAGAGAAAATAAGAGGGAAAAATGCTGAATTATTTTAATCAGCTGATGTTTTTTTCATATACCTGTTTTCTGGGAAAGTAATTATATTCAAGTAATTGTAAGCTGACTTTTAAAAATCCTGCTATAATTCTTTCTTAACCTTGGGAATACTTTTTGATCTTTTAAAGCTGTTGTGGATCCCTCCCCCTTCAAAAAAATCTCATAAAATGTTTACAAGTCTTGTTTATATTCCCATAACATTTTTCATTATGCTTTGACAGCTTCACTGAAAAATTATTTTAATTATCTCAAAATGAATCGCGCAAAGAGGGAATATGAAAATATAAATCTTATGTCTGACTGTACTTTAATTGCTTCAGCTAATGAAACAGGCATGAGATATCTACACAATGTGAAAGCTAAATTGCATGAACAATATAACCAGTATTAGAAATATGCTGAATCTGTAGTACTCACTCTGCTTCAGTGGGAAAATATGGGGAATGTACCTGTTTTGCAGTGCTTGTTTTCTCTCCTGATATGGCAAGCTAATTTTAATGGAAAATGGTGTTGAAAACACATAATAATTATCTCTTCTGTTCTCTAGGTCAGCAGCATGGAGACATTAATGAGCAAAACAAAGTAAATTTATGTTCCAGAAGCTGTGGGCCCTCTCCTGCCAACCTGTCCACGAGAGTTCAGTTATGTGAGTAGTTCTTGTGTGACAGTGTAATGTGAGCCAATGCCTTGTATATGTTATTAAACAAAATGTTCATTGATTATAGTAAGTAACCTGTTCCTACAGAAATGTCGATGAAGCAAGATAAAAGCAGGCACCAGCAGACAATAGAATGATTTTAAATAACAGGTCAAATCTGTAGGTCTAATTACATGTTGTCTCTTCCCAAAGTAGAAATTTTTGCTTCATCAATTCCTAACCTTGTGATCTTTGACTGAATTTTATCCAAGACATTGCACACAGGCGTTTTACAGGTTTCTGAACTTTCAGCTGTTTAGAAGCTATTCATTGAAGGCGATGAATGTAACAAAGAACTAGGTTATGACAGAAAACCAGTGTTCGAACTGTTACTTTGTCAGTGACTCTTCCAGCAACATAATGCAGGAATGCTGCAAGGTTATTAACCAACAAATCTCTCCTCTGTAGTCTAAAAATATCTCCCAATTGGGTGCCTCAGTGAAATGCCATGTGTTATAAATGGCAAAGCTGATTTCCAACTTACAGGGATAGTAAGGAAAGACTGCAGGAGCTTTGATATTTAGCAGAGTGGTAACGGACATGTTGCTCTACACGTAGCTAGCCCTGAGTAATTGTTTTCCTCCCTTAGATTAGATGCTTCTTATCTTGTGATAATGTCATAAGTCAAAATCCTGCCATTGCTTACCATTGTCTTTATAGATTGGTTGGTTGTTGGGTTTTTTTAGTTTCGGGATAATAATCTTTAAATCTCAGAGGGTTTTCCCTTGGTTCACAAATATTGTACTGAGTTGTAAATCTGCATGATTAGTGACAGGCATTAACGGAACTTGCTGACTCAGGAAATTAGTAATGATTAGGAGAGGCTTTCACTTGGGTCAAATCAGCAGTGACAGGATGTTTTTGCCATCTGACGGCTGTTTTAGGTTCATACTGGCCCTGAATGCTTTGAATTTTTATAGCACACTTCTTCTTCTGCTAGAATGTTTTACCTGCTGTGTTTTCAACAGTAACAGTTTTATCCAGTGCAGTAGTGGAACAGATTTATCATTAGTGTAAATCAGAGTGATACTACACTCTCTTATGCCAGCAGTTAATCTAACTGTATATATCTTTAATACCATGACATGGGGGCACCAAGCCAAAACTGGAAGACTTTTTCTGGAAAAGCTAATCTATGTGTTGTTCATGGGAGAAAAGATGTGGACATTTGTAATTAATGCTGTCTTCTCACATGCAATAAAAACTTGCAGGACAATCTCAATATTTTACAGTATATAAACCAGCATGGCACACTGTGTCCAGAGTACAAAGTGTGTTCATTCTCAGCTATGTTATTTCAAACTGTTAAATATTTTTCTCCGAACAATATCTTCTCTAGTTCAGATTTCTTTGTCTCTACTCATCGCCTTGCAGTTCAGCATTCTGTCACTTGACTGTATTGCATTAATCTGTGTTGGGCAGAGTGATGATCTGACTCTTTGCATCATTAGCTTTCTGTCTTCCATGGTAATATGATCCCTTGGAAGTAACCTCTCACATGCTATTGAAACAGTGCTCAGGTTTCTAATGGATTTTCCTGTTACATTGTTGGTTTAAAAAAAAATAAATTAAAAATAATCAAGTATTATAAGTGCAGATTACATATATGTCAAATGACCAGGCAGCAATTTCAGGGGTTATGTTACAGACACCAGTTACACATACATGTCAGAAAAACCAGCTGATTTTTACAATGTCATTGATGAGTATGAGTAGATTTTACGCAGTTAAACATCATTTCCAAGCTGTTGATTCATCTAAGAAATGTCCCACCAGTGAGCAGCACCATCTGTATTCTTCTTTCTAAATATTTAAACTAACTAACTACGTATTATTTCATACTCGTCAAACATTTCAAGGCTTTATAGTCTTTCTAGGCTGTTGTTTGGAACAAATAGTTTGGAATCTGTTATTGTGTGCTCTTGCTACTAATTCTGTTTCACCATAATAGATGCAAGTGTTTACTTAGCATCCTCCAGTGACTTGATGAGCAAAGAAGTCTGTGGTGTGCTATCATTCTAGATACTGCAAAACAAGTTACCACAAAAGGCAGGTTTAGTTCTTTAGATGAGATTATATGAAGCATTCTGCAGCATAATGAGTAAATGCTATGTGCTAAACCCATTGTAGCGTATAATAAACAGAGCAGTTGAGACTTACCACATAATTCTACTATTGTTTATTATTAATACTTTCTTATACTTGGCAGAATTAACAAGTAAATTTGAACATTAAGTGGGAGTGAAAAAGCTCCACACTTCTAAAAGAGCATTAGTATTTTTAGGAGAAAAAGGAGCAGGTTCAGAATCTGAATTCATTTTGTGAGCCGTGTCGAAGATGCTTCTTCAATCTTTATAATAATATGCAGAAAAACACTAGCTATAATCAACTACAGAAACAAAAGTATTATACACTGTATCCTGAGGAAAATCTGTGTGCTTTTACTAATGTTAGATGGAACAAATTTAACTGAGATGGGTCCATTTGTGAAAATTGTACCATTTTTGAAACATATTTGAAGAACAGAAAAATAAAGTTGTTTATGAGTTAAATTGAATCAGGAAATGCTCTTGGAGCTGAAAAGCTATGGAGAAGGCTCTGCAGATAAATTGCTGTAGTATTCATAATAGGAACAGGAAAAATAACAGTTTAAAGAAAACTGATTAGATACTCAGAGGGAACTTTTAGTCCCATTGAAATAAATTGAAGTTTTGCAGCTGATTTCAGCTGTACCATGATTTAAATATGTCAGAATGAAGCTCTGGGAGAGGTTCTTTGGGTTTATGCCTCCATCACTGAAAATACATCATTAAAGACTTTAATTTTAGAGGATTGCGTTTGCAGTGTGAAGAATTGGTTTTTTAATTTCTTAACTACCCCATCTCAATTCCTTAATTATTTCAATAAAACCAAAACAAAATGAAAAACAGTGAAATTGCTCTTAATAAGGTTCTTCATGTTGAAACACATTCTCAGTGGTTATAATTTGTTGTTTGTTTTACTGTAGCATCTAGGAGGTCCCCTTCAGGACCAACCTATCACTGCATTAGGCCAAAGCCCTTATAACATAGTGCCATCCCCAAAGAGTTAAAAGGATATGAGAAGTAACTATAACAATTAATGAACTGGAGTCAGGCTGAAGACAATGACAGCAACTGAAATCCTGGCTATGGCTGTTGGCATCTTATTCTGCCACCCTCCTCCAACGCCCCTTGCCCCAAAAAGGGGGAAAAATCACAAAACCAAGAAATTTTCTGTTTCTTCTTCACTTCTCTTTTTTACACTTTACACTTTTCTCCTCTGCCCTACAACTTCCTGTGCCTTCAGTGGAAAAAGCAACTAAGAAAGTAGAAAAGAGAATGAGGAGGAGGAGATAAGGATGTTATCTTGAAATTATAAAAAGCTGCCAAAAATGCTAAAAAGAAGAAATAATGTTTCCACAGGAATTTAACCTGTGGAAAAACACAGTATCAAACAACTCCAATGCATAGAGATTGATGTATTAAAAGGCCTGATGCATGCAGCTCTATAGCTGTTGGTAGTGCGGTTCAGTGTCTGGTGACACACAGCCCGCAGAACAAGGCCTATTCCCTGACCACCTAGAAGGAGAACTTTTCCCAGTATGTTTATAATTTACAGGTACCAAAGCCAGTTTTAGGTGGTGGAAAAAAAACTAGTGAGCATCTTCTACAAAAAATATATATTTTCTTGTGGAGACTTGATAAAGCAAGTTCAAAAAGTTACAGGAGAAAAATTAATTGTCAGGAAACAGAATGTTCTGAAATCTTGGGACTGGATCTTCATTTTTTAAGGGTGCTTAATGGTAACGTTGAAACAATTTTATGTACTAGGAATTCTATACTATAAAGCACTTCCTTATGGGCCACATAATTTTTCATTGTGCAATAAAGTAATGCAAAATACAACATATTCCTATTACAACTGACAGCGAAAGACTGTGACTGTTTCATGAATGTTAACCCATTCAGTGGGATTTCCCCCTGGGGAAGAGGGATGGAGGGATGTGTGTCTATAAACTGTGACCTCTAGTTCTGCTGGAAATACACTTATTCATCATGTAAGGTATTTCACCGTAATTGCCATGGGCCTGCATTATTTTTACCCAAGTTGAAACATTGTCTATCATTTCTTGTTTATGCATTCTGTAGAAAATGAAACAGGACGAGGTGGGTCACAGAAGTTGGCTTTGTGCTGTGTTGTGATCATGATGGAAGTACTGCTCATTTGTATCTTCTGCTCTTCTCCTGTCAGTTTATTTGTTCAGGCAGGATATTGTACTTATGTGAATGGCAGGCCAGGGCCACAGAGTGCTCATAAGTACACAGAGTTCAATAATATGGCTCTCTAATCCATGAGACACAAGTCTGAAAATCAGATCACTGACAAAGTAGCAGTACAGTCTGTGGCTTGAGAGGGAAACTGTTATCTTCTGTACTAGTTCACACTGTTGCCCCGGGGCAGGTGGTCTTATTCCTGGGTAGAATGAGGAACTTCAGAGAAGCTCTCTGGGCAGAAACGCCTCTTATGCATAGCCAGGTCTGGATCAGATGATATGAGAGCATAAGCTCTTAGTCAGCAAATGAAGAAAAATAAAAATGGGCCTCCCATAGCAGACCAAACCATATCTTCTCTCTAAAAGAGATCATAGATATTGTAATTCCTTTGGCCAGTGAGACGGAAAAATTGTTTATATTAGAGTTGTCACAGAGAAGAGTTTAGGTATTTTTTTTTTAGGTTGTCAAATCAGAAATGTCACCTATCTGGAGTATTAAATTTTGATCACTGAGTCAGAATGTCGCAGTCCTTTTGCTAGGTCCTCTGAAATTAGAATGCTGCTCTGTTGCTAGGCTGGGTCTCTCTGAATCCGAGTTTGTGCTGTTTATGTTATGGTTTGCTCATGATTAATAAAATATTAAGTCTCCCTTTCTGGGCAGAAATGAACAGATGGGGGAATCAGCTGATCCAATGAACTCTGTGTGTACATGTACACAGTCAACAAATAATCAGAAAAATAGGAAGGATCATGCTCAGATGTTACCTATTTAAAAATATTTATAAAATCACATACTAAATATGCTGCCAAAAGGGTGGATTGACTAAGGAAAGTTTATTATTGTATGCATTATTTATCTGCTCTTTCATTCACAACAGGTTTAATTAAAAAAATGCAGTTTTTCTAAATATTTATTCAGGATGCTGTTATTAAATGTAAATGTGGCATTTTACATAACGTCAGTGTTAACTTTTTGGATTAGAATTTTAAAGAGGTGTAAACAAATCATGAGTATTTCTTAGGAAGTGTTTATGTGCTTTTCATTTCAATAACACCAAGTCAGCTGTCAAAATTGTGTAAAAATAAGTATCTGTGAGAAGTAAGAAATGTCTCTGGAACATATTCAGAGTCTCTTTGGCATTTTTAGGGTTGCAAAAACCAGCAAACCCCTCACATAAAAATTGCTGGAACACAACAAAAGACAAACCAAAACAATCTACAGCCGATAAAGTAAGCCTGTAGGATTACCTAGTTTACCCATTCCCAAGTAGCAACTCATGCCAGTGTTAGAGGTGAAATGTCTCACATAACAGAGCCCAGCACCTGGAGCAGAGCTGCCATCCTTAGGAAGAGTGAATGAGCCCAAGGGAGATGTGAGGAAACAGAGGTGTAGGGAGTGAGGTATCCCCAGCCACGGCTCCCAGAGCAGGAGTGGCAGAGAGTCATTAATCCTGGATAGCAAAATCATGCAAATCGAGGCACTTCAGGTCAGTGTCTGTACCTAGGAAGCAGGCCCAGACATGTTCTTTGGTACAGAATTGTATCCATGGAGAAATATGAGGCAAGAAGATGCCTTAAAGGAGTCAAAGTGGCTCAGTGCTACAAGAATAACTGCAGCCCACTTCAAGCCCACATCAATTTGGCTGGATGTTTCTACCAATTCAATAATAGGGGTCTCAATATCCAGTTTTGCCCCTGACGTTCCCCAAATGCTAGCACTGGCAGTTCTAAAGCCTGACCTTGTGTAAGTCTCAAGGACTCAACACTCACAGCCCTGTCGAGTACTCAGGACTATAAAAGGCACATGTCCAATAGAAGAGATGCATTCCTGTGCATCACTTGGTAAACTATGTTTGGAGGACCGTGACCAAAAGAAGGGAAGCTATGTTCGGAGGACAGTTCTGAAAATAGGATTTACACAACCCAAATTGCACATGATATTGTTTCTAACCTTGAACAAGAACCACCCACAATTGATTTAACACCGCATACAGCTGAAGACACATAAAAGACATTTTGCTTATCTGTATTTCTAACTACTTTGCAACAGCCCAGCAGTCTTTTACTGAAAGGTGATTTCCCCATTGAATGACAATCAGGCTACACTGCTATTAATAGAATTGAAGAAGCACACATCTGCTCTACCCTCCCCTCTTGCTGTCAAAGCTAAGCACCTAGGAGACAGCAACTGTTTCTGTTTACTAATGGAAAAGTACCTGGACAGACCTCACTTGCCCTAGGAAGGCTAAAAAGTGGGCCACAGGCACTTTCAAGATAAAAATGAAAGCATAGATAGGAGGCAGACAAAAACCAGCTATGAACCAATAGAGAGAAAACACAGGAAAAATTTCCATTACCTCCCTTCATCCTTGTGAATTCCAGCCAAGATGAACTTTCATGACAGGTTTACTCTGTCCATCAGAACGCTTGCAATAGAGGAAATCTGCAGTTTTCCCATTCACTGGCTTTCTAATGCGACAGGAGTTTCTGGGATTGAGAAGATGTCTTTCCTCTCTAGCCTGCCTCTCTACAGATACCCTCTGTACTACACAACCCTGGTTCATTGGTAGGGCACCTCATGTTGTGTGTGCAAGGAGACAGAAGCCATGTGGAAAAATGTAGTATTAACAAAAACTGAATCTCATTTCATGATAAATGAGATTACTCAATAACTCTTCGCAGAAGCAGCCTTCAAATCTCATAACAAGTGAGGTCATTGTCAGCTGGGACAGGGAAATCAAGGCAGCAATATGCAGGGCTTTCATGCAAAGATGTCACAGAGGCATCATTAAAAATTACCAAGTATAATAATTACTGTTTATTCTTTGTTCTGCCTGAGAGCTATAGTGATGAACAGAGCTCTGTCTGTGTCTGTGCAAACACTAGGTGAACTTACAAATGCATTTCAAATGCAATGTGCACAATGATTTGATTTAAGAGCAATTTAAAGTTTTTACCAGCTTCTTCAGTAGTTTTGACTAAAGGTTCCCTGACCTTCCTGGGATAGATAAGACTGAAAAGATGGATGGAAGTTATATCTAAAATGTCAGAAAGTGTTCCCTGTGCATATTATCCAAAGGCTCCCTTATTATGTCTCACTTGGATAGAATAGAGTTTGCATTGAATACACTGCCAGTCTTTGAGAGGGCTCAGATTAATGCCCAAAATGTCTCTTTTCATGGAAAGGGACCTTGTGTAAATAATAAAAAAGATCTACCTCATACATGAATTGCTGGACTCTGCTAATAAGTGAAAGAAAGTGTAAGAATGCTTTGTCAAACCTCAGATTTCATCTTTTCAAACATTAATGTAGCTATAGGCAGTTCTGTGCTGGAAAACTGCTCTTTTAGGCAAAGTATGACCCAATGAGTTTATGAGTTTCTCTGTGGAACAGATCCGATACCATCTCACCTAGTCTCTTTGTGCTTGAGGTATCTTGGTGCCATCATAACCCTGTTTTTTGTAATAACATTAAGTCAAGTGAATATTACAATGGCCAGAAAAGTGAATTTACTGAAATGTGAATTTTCCCTTTGGTGCTACACCTAAAGTCATTTGCTCTCAGTTTTGTTGTGTCTGGTTTTGTGGAGCTGCAAAGTGTTCAGAGATGTCTTACTTGCTAAATAGCCTAAGAAACATGGCTTGGTAAAGGCTACTTGGGACCATTTCTTGGAACACTTAAACACAACGAAAACTGTGCCCGTATGAGGCTGCTATTGCATTTGGACTTGACGACTGCATCTTTTGATGGAGTACAAGATGTGAAGTTTTTATTTCCTCATCCACTCCATAATTCATGGTTAATCTTTTGGGCCAGGTGGCATCCATATGAATTGGTTTTAGCTGTATTTCTGACTGTTGGATAAGAACCATTAGACAGACTTGTCAGAAACCAAGTATTATTAAATGCTCAGAAAGATCTTAAGGTATGGGAATGACTCCAGTCCTTCTGTGAACTCGTGCTTGCACTTTGAACAGATGCCTCAGCGTTTTCTGCGCATTGCTGAGAAACAGAATCCTTGAAATGGCTGGAATGGTGCCTGTGTGTTCAGTGCAGGTCTCCTTCTCTGAATGGCATATTTTATACTCTGGAAACACTTAGTACTCAGCACTGTTGCAGTAAGCCTAGTGCATCCCAAAACAAGTGTCAAGTCCCTGTAAATTACAGAGTATAAAAGCTGTAATTTCCCCTATTCCCCATGGGCAAAGTGTAATTCATACATAACATTATTTTAATGGAAATCTTTTATTCTATTCCTTGGTGGGGAGGGAAAAGGTAGAAACTATCACAGTGGCTAAATATTTCTCCTTGAGCATTCATATGAATGTTTAAGTTGATTTTTCATTTAATTTAACACAAATACTTTGCACTCCCAGGGGAAATTATTTTCCATCATATTTTCAGTGTTACCGTCTTTCAAGGACTAATTTGTTACATACAGCTGTTCCAAGGTGGAGGTGAAAGAGGAATGAAAGGAGGAGAAGAACAAACTGAACTTCAGTAACAGTTTTGAAAAAAAAAAAATCACAACAAAAACTTATGGAGTATTTTAGGAATTAGCCAAGTCTTCTCCGCTGCCCACTAAGCTAAGTGGCAACTGTTCTGCCCAATTGACTCACCTGGGAAACATTTGTATTTGAATCATTTTCACAGTCTTTATAAATCGTCCTGAGAAAAAACCAAACATTTTGTGGCCGTGTCACAACACCATTTCATTGCAATATCAGCTGCTTTTTACAATTTTAAATCAGAGCAGAATCAAGCTTAGTGAGAATATTACTGTGATCTTTATCAGACTATTCGGGATGAGAGTTGTTGCCATTAGGGATTACATCACTGTTTTAGGCAAATTGTTCCAGATGTTCTGCTCATTAATATGAATCTCTTTAGAAGAACAGGACAAAGTAATTCTTTAAAAATCATGGTGGGCTGACAGACAATTACTGTATTTCTAAATGTAGGTTTCATGGAACTTGCAGTTCCTGAAATTGATTAAAAATGAGAAATTAAAGGAAAAAGTCCCATTTTAATAGACACCTATCCAGAAAGAAGTTGAACAATAAATCTCTCATTGTTCTCACTAGAATTTGGGCTGAAGACCTGGTCTTTTCTTAATGGAGGGGAATAAATAGAGGGTTCATCGGTCCTTTTATATTGCTAATTGGAACTTATACAATACATACAGCAAATCAAGCTTTGTAAGGATGAAGCTGAACAGATGCTTCAGAAATCAGAATTTTCAGTGCATCACAGAGGAAGACAATCCTTAAAAATCACTGGAATGTATGAATCGTCTCATTGAAGTTAAAATGTTGTGTAAAGGTATTAAAATTCAGCCCAGAGGACTGTACACATGAGAACCCAATTAATTCAAGTCCTACTATGCCTTGCAGTATTGTTTCTCAGAGTGCTTACAAGCACATTTTCCTTTCTAAACATTTATCATGTTAGAAGTGATCTGAGAAACCATAGTTTGATGTATGCAAATTCTTAAACACGGGATTCCCACATTTTAAGATAAATATTCTCCTCAGTTATGCACCACGAAGAGCTGTTCTTCAAGGAGATCCTTTAGTGACTATGCTTCTGTCCATACAGACCCTTGTTTATATCAAAGCCATAGTGAACATTGACAACTTCTAGTTCACTGAAACTACTCATATTTCCATATAAACACCTTACTCTGATTGCAGGTCTTACGAAACTAGCAGATTTCACAGACAGTGAGCACAACTATCCCTTTTACAGAATACAAGACCTTGTCTGATAAAGGACCATCTTAAATACTATGTTTTGTATTAGGAAGAAAAGCCATACAGAAGTCTTTCCTTGATGTTGAAAATCTTTGAGGTTACTATGTTTTTATATTCTCACAGTCAGCTATATTCCTAGAAAACATTTGTACTTCCAAGTATTTCAGAGACAACTGTGTGATAGTTCAGATAATGTATTTCATGGAATGTATTTTAGTTGCTTTTTTACAGGCATACGCATGCAATAAGTCTGGATGGGTTTTTTTAAACATAGATAAATTTTCATGATTGTTTTTCTGCAGTGTTTTTTGACCAGCCTGAGGTGGTATTTAAGATAGTGGTGGATTTGAACAAATAATAGGTAATTAAGAAGTGTATATGTTAGAGGTGTAGGACAGCAGAGAAGAATGGTTAAGATCAACAAAATTATGATTTGTGGGAGGAAAGGGATAGTGGGGGCAGAGGGGGGGAGGAAAGAAGAAAACAGGGAGATTTATCATGTGAGCAACTAACAAATCAAGGGAAGAAAGAAATAGTATAATCTGTCTGCAGAAGCAGACATATTGGCATTTTTATACATAATTTGCAGTGGGTTGTTTTGCTATATTTGATAAAACTTTACTAATCTTTTCTGAGTATATGCAGATATACATAAATGCTGGTTCTAATTTTGGCATGGCTTTAATAAAAACAAAATGAAACCCAGCCTTCATAACAACGTTTGGCTCTGGCATCCTGGAGGGGTGGATTCCATGGGCTAAAACCAGATCTTGAGAAGCAGTGTGACCAAAGTGAGTGAGGTGCCTCAGTACCATTGAATGTTTGTAACCTTCAGTACTGAGACATCTGGCCCTCATTGCTCACAGGGCAATTAGCATAACTTGTTA